>JAGFNQ010001848.1:49879-170541 GCA_024364735.1 Boesenbergia rotunda | reverse complement strand
CCACCTCCATGACTCAAGTTCTTTGCCTTCATCATCCTTAGGAGGAATGAATCCCTTACGCGAACCACGTGTGGATATCCATCTCAAGTAGTATTCCATCTTTGATCTCCAATATTGAAAGTCGGCGCCATCAAAGAATGGAGGTCGGGTGGTGGAGAATCCTTCTCTCAAAGCCATCTTGTTGAGAACTCTCAGTTGTTAAGCCGTAAACAGAGCACCTTGCTCTGATACCACTTGTTGGGAACGAGATGGCTAGAGAGGGGGGGTGAATATAGCCAATCACTTCTTCTTTGAAGAGTTATCAAATTTCTGCACTTGAAGCTATTAATAGCACAGCGGAAGTATGAAAACAAAACTTGCAGAAACTTAAACCAAAACCTAACTAGCAAGATTAGCAAGATCGCTAACAAGGAGATTTTACAAGGTTCGGGGATAACTTGCCCCTACTCCTTGGCGTGCCCTTAAGGTGGGCGATCCCTTGATCGTCGGCAGATCAAGCCCCGGTAATCACCGGATATGAAGCAACCTCCTTCTCGGTGGAGAAACCTCTCCACAGTATGTTTCAAATAAGGATATAGTTTAAGCACAAAGAAACAATAAGAAGGATCTTACTCAAACACTTAGCAAGGACAAAAACACAGCAAGCTTCCCTGAGCTCCACCCAGTGGCGATCTCACGCAAGAACCCTTCTCCGTGTCTTCCCACTGTCGGACTCCAAGCCTCTTGTTTTCTCCTTCAAGTGCTCAAGTATGATGATTGCTTTTCAATAGCTTGCTCAAAATGATTGAAGAACTCAAGAACAGCAAGCTTGATGTGGAACACAACTCAGGAACTCAAGAGCACAAGGATCAAAATCGTTACTGAACACCACAACTCTCGTTCCTTTTGTTTCTCCGCCAAGCGATAGATGATTTCATCTCCAGCAGCCTACAGCTGCCTCACTGCCAACGCGCCAGCTATACTGAACCCTAACTGAACTTCCTGAGCTCCCTCAGCCAAGCCTCAGTCAGCAGCTTCAGTCCTGCATCCAGCCATTGCAACCTGTGTGGAGAAAGGGACAAACCTGCTCCAAGGAAAGCTCTCTTTGACATCTCCTTGAGTGTTTGAATCCTCCCCTGTCACCTGAAACTCAATCAGAGTATTAGAGCACCAAATCAAGCAGCATATCAAATATCAGAGAAAAGTGGCAGCGAATCAGTTGTGTTCAGACGCGATCAGAGCGTCTGACAGTGCAGTTTGAATTAAAGTGATCGGTCACCGGACCGATCAGAGAGCCTCCTGATCGGTCACCAGACCGATCAGGCTGGTTCCAGACCGATCAGGCTCCGTCCTGATCGATCCCCAACGCTCAATCAGAAATCGCGATTTCCTTGAGATTCTCCTGGACCGATCATCAGACCGATCCCAGGTCGTGGATCGTTCATCGGACCGATCCACCCTTATATTGAGCGATTTCTGAGTCTCGCAGGCTAAGCCTTCTGATCGGTCACCGGACCGATCAGGCAGCCTCCTGATCGGTCACCAGACCGATCAGACTGGCTCCAGACCGATCAGGATCCGTCCTGATCGATCATAGAGAGGAACCTGCGACACTTGATCGTTCTCCGGAACGATCTGCACAGTGATCCTGATCGGTCACCAGACCGATCAGGAGCAGTTCAGCAAGGGAACTCAACCTCACTGCTCACTCCCTGATCGGTCACCAGACCGATCAGGAGCCAGTTAATGGGTGAAACGCATACTCCCTGATCGGTCACCAGATCGATTAGGAGCAACACAGTAGGTTCCCAACCTCACTGTGTGCTCCCTGATCGGTCGCCCGACCGATCAGTCATCGCTGGATCGGTCACCAGACCGATCCACGAAGGAGCAGCGTGCCAGAATCCCTGATCGATCACCAGACCGATCCAGAGACTCAAACTCAGCCCTCCAAGCTAAGTTTCCATCCACCTTAGCCCTCCAAGCTAAGGATTTTCCATCTAACTCTCCAAGTTGGGAATTTGCACCTAACCCTCCAAGTTAGGACTTTTCACCTAGCCCTCCAAGCTAGGACTTTTCACCCAACCCTTCCGAGTTAGAACATCATCCAACCTAGCCCTCCAAGCTAGGCACCTAACCCTCCAAGCCAGGACTTTTTCACCTAATTCTCCAGGATGGGAATTTGCACCTAACCCTCCAAGTTAGGACTTTTCACCTAGCCCTCCAAGCTAGGACTTTTCACCCATCCTTTCCGAATTAAGACTTTTCCAACACCTAGCCTCCCAGACTAGGACTTTTCCAAACACCTAGCCTCCCAGACTAGGACTTTCAACACCTAACCCTCCAGGTTAGGATTTTCCATCACCTAGCCCTCCAGACTAGGATTTTTCATACCATGCCTGATCCCCGATCAGGACTTAATCATTATCAACATGATCAACCTAAACTAGAATCGATGTCAACACCAAAACAACAATCAGGGCCAGACTGCATCAACATACAGTAGTCTTTTGATTATCTTCCTCTTCTTCACCAGATTCTAACTTGACAGTCGGAGGGCCTTGTCGGGAACTCTCCTGGTGGATTGCTAACGGTCATCTTTTTTGCAGGATAGACTCCCCTCAGTCGGAAGATCTCTTGGTGCCGCAACTGGGGATCATAGCATTCATCTCCGTCGTCAAACTATATTCGTCATCAAGTTGGGATCCATCTCGCTCTCCGACAGGATCATATTTAGCGCTAGAAGGAGGGCAGTCGCCTGATTGGGAGTAGAAGATAGAAGAGACCAACAAAGTGACGGTTACCATCACTCGGGAAGAGTATGAGTTATTAATGACCTCTAGAGCTCAAAAGGCCCCCTAGCTGCCCCTACCTGCTGGCAGCCTCGCGGCCCGGTTCCCTAAGCCCTCAGTTGTGGGCAATTCGGTAGGTCGGGGAAATGTCGTCAGGCCCGAAGGTATCTTGATCCCCTTTCCCCCTGCTTTCTTCCGTACTAGAGGAGATGAAGCTCACTCGGGTCCCGCGGAGATGTCTGCATCCAGTGAGACGCACCAGCAACGACCCAACAAAGGGAAGGGCCTGGCCGACCCCGCACCGGCCCTCCCAATACACAACCCACTTTCCTTGTAGGTCCTCGAGGATCCGGTCCCTAAGCATCTCCGATTCTTCACCATTCCGGAGTATTCGGGAGGTAGCGATCCTGAAGAACACATTATTGAAGGATCGATGTGGCGTGCAGAGGGGGGGGGTGAATGCACTTTTTCGGATCTTGAACTCTGCAGTCTTGTTAGCGCAGCGGAAATAATATATAAAACAAAATACAGGAACAATGCTAACACTTTCAGTTACTTGGTATCCACCCAGATGGGTGACTAGTCCAAGGATCCACGCCGCGAGCACCACTTTTCACTATCGAAAAGTCTCCTTTAGGTGGAGAAACCTTCACAGCAAGAGCTTCCTCTTTACAGATGTAGAAATGAGATGGAGGAAGAAAGTAATCACTTTACAATTTGGCAGCACTTCGTTACTGTACAGAACGGTACAGACACGTGTAACGAGGCCTCCTTTTATAGGTGAAAAGGACAGATTCGCAGTCTGTCCAGGCGCCCACCAGTCGACTGCCCCAAGGGCAGTCGACTGGCCCGGCATTAAATGCCGGCCAACGGCTAGCAAACAGCTAGCCAACGGCTAGTTTTTGGGGTATACCAGTCGACTGCCCCAAGGCCAGTCGACTGGTCCAAGGCTGCGAACTCTCTGTGGGTTTTGGCAGTCGACTGCCTTAGGGTCAGTCGACTGCCCTGCCTCCCAGCTCAGCTCCAGCCACTCCGAACCCTCTCCTTCGCGTGTGCCTTCAGGTCTGCTCCCTTGGCTCGCCCCTTGAAGTCCTCTTCCTCTGGCTATCATCCCTCGGATGCGCACGCAAGCCTTCCCTTGGCTTGCCTCCATGCCACCCTTCACGTGTGCATTTTGAAGTCCACTTCCCGGCTTGCCCTTGAAGCTCTCCTCCCTCGGCTCTCGTCCCTTGGATAGGTCCACCAAGTGTGATTCTCCAAGTCCTGCAAACTCAATCACACAAATCAAATACAACATAACACTGTAACTTTAAACTTATTCGCCCACACATCAAAACCATGATCTTCCAATCATTTAAAGGGCCAATTGCCTCAACAATTATGAAGTTTGAAAGCGCTGCCCTGCTCCATCAATACCCCGAGGGCATCAAATGCGGGGCGTTCCTGACAACCTTATCGGGGCCGGCTCAGCGTTGGTTCAACTGACTCCCGAGCGGGCCTGTGTCAAGTTTTGCGGAGCTCAAAAGGTTGTTTATGCAACATTTCGCGAGCAGTCGGAGGCATCGTAAAATCAGCCTCAACCTGTTTGCACTAAAACAAGGTCTGAAGGAATCGCTCCAAGCGTACATCAAGAGGTTCAATGGTGTGGCCATGGATGTACCAACCGCAACTCCGGAGGTCCTCATCAGTCCTTTCTCCCAGGGCTTACAGGAAGGAGATTTCTTCCATTCACTGATCAGGAAGCCCCCAAAGGACTTCGACAGCTTCTTGGGTAAAGTTGTCAAATACATCAACGTGGAGGAAGCCCTAGCTACTTGGAAAAAGAAAACAAGTGCTGCCCTAGCACCTATCCCCCCCCCCCCCCCCCCCCCACAGAATAGTCGCTTGCTAGGCGGGCCCATTCGTAAACCTAGAGGGGCGATTGACCGGGTAGGGATGGAGCGGAGGCACACACAGCAAGTAGCGCAAATATGTTTGTCAGCCCAGTGGAAGCCCTATTGCGCTTTCCACCAAAGTAACACCCAAAGCACCGAGGACTGCCGACAGACCAGGAGGGGTCGGCCCCCGACCACTAGGGGTCGTGGGCGTCAGGTCTCCCCTAGAGGTGGCCAGGGTCAGGGAGGATCCGGGGCCATCCCATCGATGGAAGAGCCCATGCAGGGTATGCCTATCGCCCGACGCTTATTTCCTCTGGACGGGCATGTCGTGCTTGAAGAGGTAGATGAGGACAAAGTGTTGGATCGTAGAAACTCGATAGAGGGGGGGGGGTGAATATCGAGAACAAATTTTTTCAAAAAAATAGAGAAAATACGCAGCAGAAAATAATAAACCAATTGCGAACACAGGTTGGTTTTACTTGGTTTGGAGTCACGATCGACTCCTACTCCAAGGCCCACGGTCCTTGACTGTTTACTTTGGGCAATTCTATATTCGGAAAAGCTTTTACAACTTGACAGTACATATATAGAATTGGAAATTGAATTAACAGCACTTTCGTAAGTTAAATTTACCGACACCCGAGGTGAAACGAATTTCGGAGCAGAGGGTCGTCGGCGACGCTGGAATCTCGAAGTCGGAGGCTGTTGGAGCATAGCGCTTGAACGAAAGTACTTGGAGCGTTGTGAATAATGTTCTTCGAAGCCTTGGGGGTGAACCCCCTTTTATAGCACCCATGGGGTGCCTATGTCGATGGTGGCGCCTACACGTGGCCTTCCCTGCGCGATCTCTTATCCGCAGGCTCGGTCAGTGCCTATCCATCTTCACTGGGGCGCCTAAGCTGATGGGGGCGCCCGTATGGTCCTAGGCGCCTGAGCTGAGTATGTCCAGAGGCTTCGTGGCAGTTTTGCTTAGCTTGTTTTGTTTTAGCCTTCAACTGGGGTGCCCATATCCATACGGGCGCCTAGCCCCAGTGGGGCGCCTCACTCCTTTGAGGCGCCTGAGCTGTAGAAACACATTCCTTCGTTCCCTGCAACCAAGGTTAGTTCCAAAACACAAGAAGCAAATATGTTAGCCATTATTTATAGCCTAAGCTGTCTTGGTTCTGACTTTGGGTCTCTCAAATGGAACCCTAGGTCGAACCGATGCCTAATGTTCCCTCCTACGGGGAACGCGTCCTCACCTACTCCTCTCGGGAGAATTTACCTTTTTGCCAACCGGCTCCTCCGGTTGGACTTTTGCCCATCTTTACTCACCAGGTCTTCGTGCCCAGTTCGCGACCAGGACTTAGTGCCCAATTCCTCGAACCAGGTCTTCGGTGCCCAGCCAGTCTAACCTTACGTCAGGACTTAGTTGCCCAGCCCGCGGCCAGGACTTCTTGCCTAGATTAACTAGGACTTCCCTGCACACTTAAGTAACTTTATTAGATCACAAATGGTACTTAACTTTGAATCCTTTGCCAATATCAAAATAAGGTTCGATATAGTGCTTCCGGCACCAACACAAAGTTAATCAACAGAACGCTGTTTGAGGAGGGGTCCACGTAATCTCGGGTGGTCCAACCGGAGGAGATTCTATCTGATCTCGAAAAACCCAAGCACGTCGGTTGGAAATTCATCAGGTAGGAATGAGAGCCGCCCAGGCACAGGGTCCCCAGATCAATTTCAGGCCATTGGATCTGCGAGGGTTGGAGGTCCCCCATGATGATGCCCTGGTCATTAATGTCGTGATCGTCAACTATTAGATCCACTGCACCATCGTGGGCACGAGAAGCTTGGTGAACATACTATACAAAGGAGCCTTTGACCAATTGCAGATCGATTCCTCGCAGTTGGAGTTAGTAGCTACGCCGCTGTTCGGGTTCACTAGGAATGAGGTACAACCGATTAGACAGATACGACTGGTCGTGTCCCTCGGTGAAGAACCCCTAAAAAGAACCAGGTGGTCCACCTTCCTAATAGTGGATGCCGCCTCCGCCTACAACGCCATCCTAGGGCGACCCGCACTCAACGAGTTTCGGGCAATAGTCTCCACTTTTTACCTCAAGATAAAGTTCTCAGTCGGCAATAAGATCGGGGAAGTTAAAGGGGATCAGAGAATGGCGCGCTGATGCTATGTGGACGACATACGATCGGAAAGTCAGAAGGCAAGGAAGACCGCACCCAGCTGAAATATGGTGTAGTCCTCCCCTTAGGGCAGAATTGCACGAGGACAGGGAGGAGGCCCAGCTACTCCCCGACCGGGCTGAAACCAAAGTCAAGATAGCAGCAGGCCTGCCCGATGAGTTAAGGCTACTACTAATAGATTGCCTGGCACGGAACCAAGATGTGCTCGCCTAGTCGGTAAAAGGTCTCCGTGGGGTCCGGCCGGAAGTTGCTGAGCACCACTTGCACATTTATCCAAACACCCAACCCGTTAAACAGCGTAAGAGGGATTTCAGCACGGCACAGAACAAAGCCATCCGAGCGGAGATCGAGAAGCTTCTAGAGGTTGGGCATATCAGGGAGGTGCAATTCCCAGCCTGCTAGCCAATGAGGTCCTTGTGGCCAAGCCCGATAACAAGTGGCGCGTCTGCATTGATTTCCGCAATTTCAACAGAGCGTGCCAAAGGACAATTACCCCTTGCTGAGGATCGATCACATGGTTGACTCGACGGCCGACAGCGAACTCATCTCCATGCTAGATGCGTACCAAGGCTATCATCAGGTACAACTAACAGTTGCCGATCAGGAAAAAGTCAGTTTTATCATCGCGGATGACATGAATTGCTATACGATCATGCCCTTTGGGCTCAAAAATATAGGTGCCACTTACCAGCGTATGATGAACAAGGTTTTTTGAGCGCAAATTAGGTGAAACATTGAGGTCTACGTGAATGACATCTTGATCAAAACCGCCCGAGCGAAGGATTTGGTGCAGGATGTGGAGGAAACCTGTTGCACCTTGCACAGATATAGGCTGAAGTTAAACCTGATCAAATGCGTCTTTGGAGCACGTAGCGGGAAATTTCTCAGCTACATTGTGACCAAAAGGGGCATCAAGGCCAATCTGAGCAAAGTCAAGACGATACTCGACATGCCCCCACCACGAAGCTTGAGGGAAACACAGACTCACTGGAAGGATCACGGCTTTGTCTCGATTTATCGCCAGGTCCGTCGAGCAGGGGTTACCTTTCTTTAAAATGCTGCGCCGAGCCACTATGTTCCAGTGGAACACAGACTGTGATAAGGCCTTTGAAGAGTTAAAGACCTACCTGTCGAAGTTACCTGTGTTGGCCTAATCGGAACTAGAGGAGCCTCTATACGTCTACTTGGCGACCTCAGCTGAAGTGGTTAGTATGGTGTTGGTGAGGCAAGGAGAGTCTGAACAATAGCCGGTGTACTTTTTTGCGCACTTACTGAAGGGTGCTGAGTGTCATTATACGACGCTCAAGAAGTTGACTTTCGTTTTACTCTTGGCCGCTCGGTGGCTTCAATCGTACTTCTTAGCGCACCCGATCATTGTCTTGACCAATAGTAGTTTGGGGTGGGTGTTGGCGAGTCTGGAAGCCTCGGGGTGATTAATCAAATGGACGACTGAGCTGATTGAGTACGACATACAGTATCAGGCTCGCTCGATCATTAAATCCCAGGACATGGCCGACTTTCTCAGTGAAATGTGTGCGGAAGAGGCAGAGGGTGTTTGGCGAGTGTATGTAGATGGGTTGTTGGCTCAGCAAGGGAGTGGTATTGGCATTTTGATGATTTCCCCTAAAGAGGAGCAACTGCATTTATCCGTGCGGCTGGAGTATCGGGCCACTAACAATGTAGTGGAATATAAAGCCCTCATCGCCGGACTGCAGGCCACTAAGCATGTGGGCGCCACTCGGGTAGTGTTGCATTCAGATTCACAACTTGCCATTCAACAACTTGCGGGTCGTTTTAAAGTCAATAGTGACCGACTGCAAACGTATATCGAGGCGTATGAGAAGTTGAAGACCAGAATTCAAGAGGTCTAGTTGCAGAAGGTCTCCAGGGAAAATAACCTCCGGGGCAGATGAACTAGCAAAATTGGCCAACGCAGTGGGATCTTGGGTGCTCCCTCAATCGATGGGTCAAATAATGTTGGTGATGCATATAGAGAAACAAGCGGAGTTGAAACTCGGGAGCGACTAGAGGGCACCTCTAGTTGCCTACCTGATGCATGGGACACTCCCGTCTGATCGGGAGCAGGCGAGGCTGTTGAGAAAACGAGCAGTTCAATATTCCCTGGTTGGGGATGTGCTATATAAAAGAGTCTTCGTCCGCCCACTGCTCAAGTGTATAGGCAGCGAGGACGTCGACTACGTGCTCAAAGAGATACATATGAGAATCTGTGGTATTCACGCCAGGGGAAGAGTTGTGGCTCGGAAAGCGTTACTCTTGGGTTATTATTGGCCAACCTTGCAGAAGGATGCAGATCGGTTGGTTTCTACTTGCTTGTTGTGCCAGAAGCACCATAACCTTCCTCATCGGCTAGTCGAAATGATGAAAGCTTCGGTGGTCTCCTGTCCTTTCGATTAGTGGGGGATGGACATAGTGGGGCTTTTTCCTATAGCTCCTACCTAGAAAAGGTTTTTATTAGTGGCGGTGGATTACTTTTTCAAGTGGATAGAAGCAAAAGCATTAGCACGTATCACCGAGCAGACGATGATAAAGTTCCTATGGCAGAATATACTTTATCGATATGGGATCCCTCACAAGTCGATCTCGGATGATGGGCGGCAATTCTAAGGCAGGAGGATTAGAGAGTGGTGTTCGGCTCATGGTATTCAACAATGTTTCACCTCCGTTGCATACCCTCAGAGTAATAGGCAAGCCGAGGTCGCCAATCAGGAGATTCTGAGAGGATTGAAGACAAAGTTGGATCATGCGGGTGGAAGTGGGTGGACGAGTTACCCAGCATCCTGTGGGCCCAGCGAACCACGCCAAGGGAGGGGGCAGGCTATACGCCCTTCCAGCTAGTCTATGGGAGCGAGACAGAGGTGTCGATGGAAGTGGGGTGTGAATCCGACCGACGGAAGGCGTATGATGAAGAAAATGCGGAGAGGAGACGGCTGGAGTTGGATTTGATCGAGGAAATCCGGGAGAGGGTCGCAGTGAGAATGTTCGTCTATCAGCAACGGATGAAGCAAAGGTATGACCAAAAGATACTTGCTAGGGCATTCCAGGTCGGAGACCTCGTGTGGAAGAGGATAAGGCCGACTGGCGATGTCAGCAAACTGGAGCCCCAATGGGGAGGGTCCTTCAAGGTAATCCAGAAGTTGGCCTCGGGGGCTTACTATTTGAAGGACGAGCAAGGGAAAAAACTAGACAGACCTTGGATCGTGATTCATCTACAATCATACCAAGAGCCCTAATGAGGGCATGTAAGTTTGGCTTGTAACTTAGCTCTGGATTGCTTAATAAATTGTCAAGGCTCCTCGCAACGTGTGTAAATGGTCCAGACTCTCGCCTCGCCAGCGAATTATAAGTGGGCATGCCCCCACGCTACCACTTGGCTCAGTGTCCCCAATCGAACGCGTGGCGGCCCACACTCCCCGGAATCAGACCGACCAGGCATCCAGACTCTCGCCTCGCCAGTGAGTTATAAGTGGGCATGCTCCCACACCACCACTTGGCTCAGTATCCCTGATCGGACGCGTGGTTGCCCACACTCCCCGGAATCGGACAGACCAGGCATCCAGACTCTTGCCTCACCAACGAGTTATAAATAGGCATGCCTCCCATGCCACCACTTAGCTCGGTGTCCCCAATCGGACGTGTGGCGGCCTACACTCCCCGAAATCAGACCAACCAAGCATATAAACTCTCACCTCGCCAGCAAATTAAGTGGGCATGCCCCCATGCCACAACTTGACTCGATGCCCCCGATTGGGTGCGTAGCGGCTCACGTGCTCAGGCATCGGCCCGAGCAAGTGCCCAGGCTCGCGTGATCTTGAGGGGACTCGAGGTCGCCTACGCTCTTGACCCTGGCAGGGACAGGGGTCCCTGGGTGGTCGACCAGGTCAAGATAAGATAGATGATAAATCTGGGATCGTTAAGGCACGAAATAGATATCTGAGACAGAGAACAATTTGTTAGTAATATGAAAGAAGTGTCCTAAGGCAATCGCCTTATGATTGTAATCATTTACTTTAATAAATGAATATTCACTATTTGAGTATACATGTTCGTGTATTTGATTAAGATCTTAAACTCATTTACTGAATGTCCGCAATACAATTCACAGCATGAGAGAATTTGTGATGAATTCACAACTAGTGATTATCTCTACATGTGCAATTGCGAAGTATTGAAATTGTCCCTAGTCGATGAATTGATAAATACGGACACTATCAATTCTGTTGAGACTAGCATGGGTTATTCTCTAATCAGCTAATTCTCACTGGCTGGTGACATTGGGATGTCCGGAGATAAACATGAATGCTAGTTAAGGGAACTAGTTCATTGGAGTGACTGGCTGTAAAACTTCATATGGTAGTCTACATATAGACATGTCAATGAAGTTCTTACTGCAGCATAAGTGCGATGTTCCTTTGACTTGCGATGTTCAAGTCATCTTGGTCATGAAGACTTATACTTTGACATCTTAAGCAAGCATCTCCAAGGAGGTGTGGACCTAGGATGATTGGGTATAAGTCGAAGTGCCCGAAGATGTTTGAACAGCCTACAAAGGATTCACCACTCCTTGCGAGGAGATGTATACCCAAGGCCTATCGTCAGATTGTTACTCAAAGCCTCTGGCCAGAGCATCACATGTTCCGAGTATGAATCTCTCAGAAACATGAGAGTAATTAGAATCCGTTGGACGAGAAAGACATTACTTGGGCTAGGTGTGACGTAGTCAGCCTAGTGGGGACTGACACACATAAACCGTGTCCTGAACCAAGTGGGTATAAGATGGTGAAGGGAATGAGGCACGATTCATTAGAGCTACTGAAGGGTTTCAGAATAATTTCTGAGGTCAACCGTTGATCTTTCGATTAATTGGGGATCATGATGTACTACTAGGTGCCACTCATGATCGTTCTATAATTGGTTAATTATAGACGGCCAACATAAATCGAAAGCCTATTTAGTCACACGCACTACGAGTAATCCGAGGGATTTAAAACAGTTGAAAATTGGATTTTCCGATCAAGAGAGATAAGTCGAATCTGAATTTTTCAGAGACGCATCGGAAGCATAAAATGGCTAAGTCTTTTGAAGACTTATTGAACGAATTAAATGAGTTTAATTCGTGAAGTCGGGGCTTGGGTTTGGCCGGCCAAAGAGGGTCCCCACCCTCTTTGTTTGGCCGGCCAAATTAAAAAGGGGAGAACCGAATTTTTTGGTTCAAATTATAAAATAAACCGCACGTGGTTTGTTTTATAAAATTATGAATTAAGAAATTTATATAAATAAATTTATATAAAGAAATTTATATAAATAAATTTTTATAAATAAATTTATATAAAGAAATTTATATAAAGAGATTTATTTTTCATGGAAATTAAAATAAACCTTAGATTTGTTTATTTTATTTTATAAAATCAATAACGGATTGATTTACCATGATAAAGAAATTTATATAAAAAAATTTCTTTCCATAATAAAAGGGGAGACATGATTGTTTTTATTATAAATTAAGTTATAATAAAAACTTGGCATAACGGAATAATTCATAGAAAAATTTATAAGATAAATTTCTTATGAAAATTTATTCCGTTAAAAGGAGACTTGGCGATTAAGAGGCTACTATATAAAGGTACCAAGGCAAGGCTTGGAAATCAATCCAAGAGATCAAGGATTCTTGCCTAGCCTCTCTCCTCTCTCCTTCTCTCCCTCTCCCTCTTCTAGTGCCGCCGGCCCTAGAGCCCTCCCCTTTGCCGTGAGCTTCCACCACCAAGAAGAAGCCGAAGAAGAAGAAGAAGCGGGCGCGACTCCTTCCTTCCTCCCGGAATCTTGATTCCGTTCTTCGTTTGGTGGTTAGTTTTTCATCTCTCTCTTGGTATTCTTGTCGTGCCTTTGGAGAATCTAGTAGTTCTTGTCGGCACGAAACTCGTGGCTTTGCGAAGTCATCCCGAAGAAAACTCGGCGTGGACGCGAATAGAGGCGGAGCTTCCAAGGGACGCTACGGTTGGATCTCGTCCCTTTCTACGAGTTACGCGAGGTATTAAGTAAATTAGTTTACTTTCTGCAAAATTTTAAATGTATGATCATGTCTTCACAATATAAGGTTGTATGCTAGATACGTGGTTAAAATAATTTGAGAAATTATTTATGCTAAACTTTCCGCTGCACGTAATTAAATTTTAAAATTACGAACCCGTATCCAAGTCAACATGCACCTGGTCCCAACAATGGTATCAGAGCCGGTTAATGTTCGACATAATCATATAATTGTTTTGCGGAAAACTTTGTCATGATCTCAATTTTGGCTAATTTTCCAATTATGGAGACATTCCAATTATGATAAATTTTAGATTTAGGAATTTCAAAGTTTGGAAATCCTCATGAAATTTCGCAAACTTTTGAAATATCCTAGTTTCTGAAATTTTATGATAATTGTGAAAACTTCCCATTTTTTGGAAACTTTCCAATTTTGGAAATTTTCCAATTTTGGAAATTTTCCAATTTTGGAAATATGTAAGTTTTCTTTGTACCAGAAACTTACAATTATTCTGAAAACCTATTATGAAATCTCGCAATTTTGGGCACTTTCTTTCAAAGAAAGTCTAGACAAATTTATGGATCATTAATTGACAATTAAATTCGAATTGGTTTTAAATTATCAACAAAATTCTTTATTTTGGATTGAGCCTCAGGGAGCCGTCCAATTTAAAGTTAGTTGTTGTAATTTAATTTTCTAATTTTGAATAAAATTGTCATGTTTAATTTGGTTAAGCCTCGGGGAGCGGACCAAATTAGATTTACAACAAATTCCTTTTTTTTGGGTATCTGAGCCTCGGGGAGCCACCCAAAGAAAATATTTTGTTGTAATTAATAAATCCAAAAATAAAATATGTAATCAAATCTTGGAAATTTTGAGGTGATTCTCAAACGATAATTTCCTTATTTGATTTAAGAGGTGATGCTCTTACATATTGTTGTCTCCAAAATTAATTAGGAAAATGGTTTCCTATAGAGTTTTCTTAAATAAGATTTTCATGAAAATAATTTAATAAGATTTGATTTAGAGAAATCAAAGTCTTAAACATATTATTTCCGAAATTGATTATGACAATTTAGGAAATTGTTTCCCAAAACAATTCCTTAAATAAAGTATGAAATTAGAATTAGGAAATCCGGTTCCTAATTCAATTAATGAGACTTGATAAATTAAGTCACATACATACTTTATTAAGGAAATTGTTAGTACATGACATAATTATATGTCATGAATGTGCTTAGAAAAGAAAGGATGAGACCCAAAACCCCTTACAAAATATTAAGGCCAACACCTTCCATTAATATGGTTAGAACCGGAGTTTTGTTTCTCGTTTGGGTTGATGGACACATCCATGCCCGGCTTGAACCTCAACATGTTCAAACCATGGAATTAGTTTATGATTAATATAGTTGGAGTCAGAGGTCAATCCTTAGTTTTGGTTGTTGGACACATCCAAGCCTGACTAAACGGTTGAATGAGCTCCAACCATATTAAAACTATTTCTTGATTAATGGGTCAGCCTTAAGCTTGGAGCATCGATTTGTTGTGCCACAGCCAAGGTCGATGTAAAGAGAGGTGCAGTTGGGTGCTATGTATAATGTTGCATACTTGTTAATAAGTTAACAACCCAATGATTTATGCAAACATTCAATTAGTTGATAGCATAAAGTGATAGTTACATATATGTGATATGTAATCGGTATAATTACCTACCTTCATAGCTAAGAATAACTTGATGGCCACAGCCATTGTTGTTCTTATCTATGGTTGGATATCAACCTATTTGGAGATGTTCCTACGATCTCCCGAATTGATAAAAAGGGTTATTCAATTCGAATAATAAATAGGATTTAATTAATGTATGTTGATGCATTCATTATCATTCTTCTCACATAAGCTTAATTTGTATTTCTAGGATAATCACTCGATCATGTCTTCTCTGAATTTGCATTCCATGTTGGACACCAATAAGTTGACTGGGTCGAACTTCATGGACTGGCTTAGAAACCTGAGGATAGTCCTCAAGGCAGAAAAACTTGCTTATGTCCTTGAAGAACAACTTCCCAACCGTCCTCCTGAAGATGCAACTCCAGACCAGTTTCCTGAGTTGCTCAACCTGCTGAAGACTATAAAGCCTTCTGTAAAGCAGGATTAGAAGACGATACTGTTAGTTGGTTCCTCAAAGAAAGGTTCTAAGAGGAAGCCCAATGAACAAAATAAGGGAAGGAAGAAAAAGGCCAAAAAGACTGAAAAGGCACCAAAAGGCACTTGCCATCACTGTGGCAAGGAGGGCCACTGGCGAAGAAACTGAAAGGTTTATCTTGAGTCCTTGAAGAGGAAGGCATCCGATGCCCCATCCTCTTCAGGTATCTTCGTTATTGAATGTCACTCTATTTCCTAGTACACCTGGGTCCTGGATACTGGGTGTAGCTCACATATATGTAATGACATAAAGGGGCTAAGGAATAGAAGAAGACTCGTCAAGGGAGAAGCGAATTTGCGAGTTGGAAATGGAGCAAAGATTGTTGCTGTTTCCATCGGAACATATTTGCTAAAGCTCCCTGCTGGACTTGTCTTAGAATTGGATAATTGTTATTTGTTCCTTCGTTAATAAAGAACATTGTATCTATTTCATGCTTGAATGAAAAGGGTTATCATTTAACTTTTAGTAACAATTGTTGTTACATGACTTTAAATGGTGTTCTTTATGGAACCGGAACTTTGTGCAATGGTATTTACACGTTAGATTTATCCGGTGACGTTTTCAATATCGAAGTTAGCAACAAACGTGCTCGAATAGATAATCGAATAGACTCCTATACGCGACATTGTCGTCTTGGCCATGTAAGTAAGAAACGCATGACCAAATTACACCGATGTGAAATTCTGGAATCATTTGAACCCGGTTCATTTGATACATGCGAATCATGCTTAAAAGGCAAGATGGCCAAATTACCCTTTTCCGGAAAAGATAATCCAGTGGGAGAATTGCTTGGTCTAATACATACTGATGTATGTGGACCAATGTCAACTCTTGCACAAGGAGGCTATAGCTACTTCATTACCTTTATCGATGATCACTCACGATTCGGGTATGTGTTGTTGATGAAACACAAATCTGAAGCTTTTGAGAAATTCAAAGAGTTCAGAAACGAAGTAGAGAAACAGCGTGGCAAAAGTATTAAGATACTTCGATCCAATCAGGGTGGTGAATACTTAAGTCAAGAGTTTCAAGATTATCTTAGGGACAATGGGATATTGTCTCAATGGACTCCGCCATATACACCACAGCATAATGGTGTATCTGAGAGGCGTAACCGAACCTTGATGGACATGGTTAGATCTATGATGAACCATGCAACTCTTCCAAAATTCTTTTGGGGCTATGCACTTAAGACAGCTGTTTACTTGCTAAACAGAGTCCCGACCAAGGTAGTCTCTACTACTCCATATGAGATGTGGAATAGTAAGAAATCTCATTTAACTCACCTTAAAATATGAGGTTGTCCTGCTTATGTGAAGCGGACTGTATCATACAAATTGGATGCTAAGTCTGATAAATGTCTATTTATTGGATACCCTAAGGAAATGAAGGGTTACCAATTCTATCATCCCTTGGAACAAAAGGTGTTTGTTTCAAGGCATGCTGTGTTTCTGGAAAAAGAATTTCTTTTACAAGAAAACAGTGGGAGTGGCATTGAACTTGATGAAGTTCAAGAAACTCCAATAGACATTACAGAGACACCTAGTCTAGACCCACAACCAACAACTCATAAAGATGAGCTATCAGTTGAACCTAAAACAACACCACCTCTTCGTAGGTCTGATAGGACACGCAATATTCCAGAGAGATACGGATTTCTCATAAGTGAATCGAACGACGTGTTACTCATAAGCGATGACGAACCTATCAGTTATGAAGATGTTCTGAAAAGTTCAGAAAGGGACAAATGGCTTGAAGCCATGAAGTCGGAAATGGATTCCATGTACGAAAATCAAGTATGGGACTTGGTTAACCCACCTGAAGGGATTAAGCCCATAGGGTGCAAGTGGGTTTTCAAGAAGAAAACCGACATGGAAGGTAATGTTGTTACCTTTAAGGCTAGATTAGTGGCAAAAGGATATCGTCAGAAACAAGAAATTGATTATGACGAAACCTATTCGCCAGTAGCTATGCTTAAATCCATTCGGATGCTCCTGGCCATAGCAGCTCATTATGATTATGAGATATGGCAAATGGATGTGAAAACAGCTTTCCTTAATGGAAACCTGCTTGAGGATGTATACATGATACAACCTGAAGGTTTCACATCGGTTGATAAAACCAAAATATGCAAGCTTCGACGATCCATATATGGACTGAAGCAAGCATCCAGGAGCTGGAACATCCGTTTTGATGAGACAATCAAAGAGTTTGATTTCTCACAAAATCCTGACGAACCTTGTGTGTACAAGAAGGTTAGTGGGAGTGCAGTCGTATTCCTAGTATTATATGTCGATGACATATTACTTATAGGAAACGATATATCAGTTTTACAGTCGGTTAAAATTTGGTTATCCAAAACTTTCTCCATGAAAGACCTGGGAGAAGCAACCTATATCCTTGGGATTAGAATCTATAGAGATAGATCAAAACGGTTGCTTGGTCTTTCGCAGTCTACATATATAGACCGAGTGCTAAAAAGGTTTAGCATGTCGGAATCCAAGAAAGGTTACCTTCCCATCAGGCATGGGATCAACCTTTCAAAGTCTGAGTGTCCGCGCACAGAAGACGAGAGAATTTGCATGAATAAGATTCCTTATGCATCCGCGATAGGATCTATCATGTATGCTATGTTATGTACTAGGTCTGATGTATCGTATACTCTGAGCGTCACAAGCAGATACCAGTCTGATCCAGGAATGAATCATTGGGTGGCTGTTAAGACAATCCTTAAGTACTTAAGAAGAACTACGGATGTGTTCCTAATATATGGAGAAGGAGATATGGTAATACGTGGGTATACAGATGCCAGTTTCCAGACAGATAAGGATGACTCCAAATCTCAGTCTGGATACGTATTTACTTTGAATGGAGGCGCAATAAGTTGGAAGAGTTCCAAGCAAGACACTGTAGCGGATTCTACCACGGAAGCGGAATACATTGCGGCTTCGGAAGCAGCAAAAGAAGCAGTCTGGATCAAGAAGTTTGTCTCGGAACTTGGTGTGGTTCCAACCATTGATGAAGCAATATCGGTTTACTGCGACAACAATGGAGCTATTGCACAAGCAAAGGAACCAAGGTCTCATCAGCGATCCAAACACGTGCTTCGCCGCTATCATCTGATCAGAGAAATTATAAGTAGGAATGATATACAAATTGAGAAAATTCCCACTGAAAGGAATTTAGCGGATCCTTTAACTAAGGCCTTGCCTCAAAGCAAGTTTGAGGGTCATGTTAGAGCCTGTGGTATTAGATACCGTAGCGATTGGCATTAGGCCAAGTGGGAGTTTGTTAGTAATATGAGAGAAGTGTCCTAAGGCAATAGCCTTATGATTGTAATCATTTACTTTAATAAATGAATATTCACTATTTGAGTATACATGTTCGTGTATTTGATTAAGATCTTAAACTCCTTTACTGAATGTCCGTAATACAATTCACAGCATGAGGGAATTTGTGATGAATTCACAACTAGTGATTATCTCTACATGTGCAATTGTGAAGTATTGAAATTGTCCCTAGTCGATGAATTGATAAATACAGACACTATCAATTTTGTTGAGACTAGCATGGGTTATTCTCTAATCAGCTGATTCTCACTGGCTGGTGACATTGGGATGTCCGGAGATAAACATGAATGCTAGTTAAGGGAACTAGTTCATTGGAGTGACTAGCTGTAAAACATCATATGGTAGTCTACATATAGACATGTCAATGAAGTTCTTACTGCAGCTTAAGTGCGATGTTCATTTGACTTGCGGTGTTCAAGTCATCTTGGTCATGAAGACTTATACTTTGACATCTTAAGCAAGCATCTCCAAGGAGGTGTGGACCCAGGATGATTGGGTATAAGCCGAAGTGCCCGAAGATGTTTCAACAGCCTACAAAGGATTCACCACTCCTTGCGAGGAGATGTATACCCAAGGCCTATCGTCGGATTGTTACTCAAAGCCTCTGGCCAGAGAATCACATGTTCCGAGTATGAATCTCTCAGAAACATGAGAGTAATTAGAATCCGTTGGACGAGAAAGACATTACTTGGGCTAGGTGTGACGTAGTCAGCCTAGTGGGGACTGACACACATAGACAGTGTCCTGAACCAAGTGGGTATAAGATGGTGAAGGGAATGAGGCACGATTCATTAGAGCTGCTGAAGGGTTTCAGAATAATTTCTGAGGTCAACCGTTGATCTTTCGATTAATTGGGGATCATGATGTACTACTAGGTGCCACTCATGATCGTTCTATAATTGGTTAATTATAGACGGCCAACATAAATCGAAAGTCTATTTAGTCACACGCACTACGAGTAATCCGAGGGATTTAAAACGAGTTGAAAATTGGATTTTCCGATCAAGAGAGATAAGTCGAATCTGAATTTTTCAGAGACGCATCGGAAGCATAAAATGGCTAAGTCTTTTGAAGACTTATTGAACAAATTAAATGAGTTTAATTCATGAAGTCGGGGCTTGGGTTTGGCCGGCCAAAGAGGGTCCCCACCCTCTTTGTTTGGCCGGCCAAATTAAAAAGGGGAGAACCGAATTTTTTGGTTCAAATTATAAAATAAACCGCACGTGGTTTGTTTTATAAAATTATGGATAAAGAAATTTATATAAAGAAATTTATATAAAAATTTATATAAAAAATTATAAATAAATTATATTAAAAAATTTATATAAAGAGATTTATTTTTCATGAAAATTAAAATAAACCTTGGATTGGTTTATTTTATTTTATAAAATCAATAACGGATTGATTTACCATGATAAAGAAATTTATATAAAAAAATTTCTTTCCATAATATAAGGGGAGACATGATTGTTTTTATTATAAATTAAGTTATAATAAAAACTTGGTATAACGGAATAATTCATAGAAAAATTTATAAGATAAATTTCTTATGAAAATTTATTCCGTTAAAAGGAGACTTGGCAATTAAGAGGCTACTATATAAAGGTACCAAGGCAAGGCTTGAAAATCAATCCAAGAGATCAAGGATTCTTGCCTAGCCTCTCTCCCTCTCCTTCTCTCCCTCTCCCTCTTCTAGTGCCGCCGGCCCTAGAGCCCTTCCCCTTTGCCGTGAGCTTCCACCACCAAGAAGAAGCCGAAGAAGAAGAAGAAGCGGGCGCGACTCCTTCCTTCCTCCCGGAATCTTGATTCCGTTCTTCGTTTGGTGGTTAGTTTTTCATCTCTCTCTTGGCATTCTGTCGTGCCTTTGGAGAATCTAGTAGTTCTTGTCGGCACGAAACTCGTGGCTTTGTGAAGTCATCCCGAAGAAAACTCGGCGTGGACGCGAATAGAGGCGGAGCTTCCAAGGGACGCTACGGTTGGATCTCGTCCCTTTCTACGAGTTACGCGAGGTATTAAGTAAATTCGTTTACTTTCTGTAAAATTTTAAATGTATGATCATGTCTCCACAACATAAGGTTGCATGCTAGATACGTGGTTAAAATAATTTGAGAAATTATTTATGCTAAACCTTCCGCTGCACGTAATTAAACTTTAAAATTACGAACCCGTATCCATGTCAACATGCACCCGGTCCCAACACAATTCAAAATACTTAGTGGTAAAATGTACGAGATTACATTGATCATGAGTTATTACAAGTTTGGGGGAACCCCCCGCCCCTTTTCAAAAAAAAAAAAACCTTGGCCTTCAGTCGAATGGGCGACAGGCCTCCTCCGGTAGTTGTTGGGTTAAGCCCGAGAGCTTCACTATGTTGACTGGGAGATCCGGAGGAGTGTGCCCTCCCTGCTTAAGCTGCTCGAAGGTGTTGGTTAGCTGCAGCTTGAGCAGGGGATTCACCCGAGCAGCGAGCTACTTGCTTAAAGTCACCGAGTTGATGTACTCCACTCGGTGGACATTCAGCCGCGCCGACTCGCTCGCTCTATAGGCCCGAAGATCCTCGAGCTCCACTTGAGAAGCTTCCCACTCGGACATTTGAGCGTGGAGTCGGGTAAGCTCCTCGGCCTGGGAGTTCAATTCCTGGTCCTGGCTCGCTAGTTGAGAGGGCAGTGACTCCACCAGCTCAGATCGTGTGGTCAGGTCCTTCTCCTTGGCTGATAGCTCTGCCTGTAAGGACTCATGGGAGAGAGACAGCTGGAGAAGTTCACCCTTTTTCTTGTTTTCCTCTTCCTGAGCCTGAGCATAGAAAACCCAGGCCTTTCGCTCAGCATGCTCCAGAGTGGAGATCCGGCTCTAGGCGTGGGCCACAACCAAGTTGGAGGAGTCCACCTGGGTCTTGGCCACGTCAAATTGGTCCTCCACAGTCGCCAGCCTGCCCTGTAGCGCGATGACTTCCATCCAGAGGTCGTTCAGGTTGACCTCGTTGGAGACCAACCGGGCGTGGCGGAGACGGGTCTCTAGTTCCTCCACCCAACGCTCAGCTGCAATCCGAGCCTGTGCATGAGCCACCACAGCCATGGACAGGCTATGGCACGAGCCCCAGAACTAAACTCAAACGGGGTTAGTAAAATCGAGAGTTGGATAAGCTTAAAAAAAAGTATACCTGAGTGGCCTCCAAGAAAAAGGCGTTAGCCTTGCTGTTGGGGCCCCGGTAGTAGGACTCGCAAACCCCCTGCATGTAACGATTCGCAACCGGCTCGTACAGTAGTAGCTCTTGGGACCGGTAGGGAAGGCTCCTGGGCGACAACTCCAATTGGGGGTCGGCAAGCGATGGTACCAAGATGTGGAGAGCCGAGGGGGGGGGGGGGGGTGGGCGACGGGAACCTCCGTGGGGGAGGATGTTGAGTCGGGAGGTAGATGGAAATCCGGCACGCTGGAAGAGGGGTCGGGGGGAGAAGAACCACACGGGGTCGCTGCTCGGGCAGACCCCTCTGTATGCAACAAAGAGCCTGTAGTGGCCCGTTTCTTCTTCTTCTTCTTCGGACGAGAAGTGGAGGCAACCTCGACCTGGACCTCAGTTGGCAAAGCGGGAGTGGGGCTTGGAGCGCAGGCCCGATGGCGCCTCACCTCAAGCGGCTGGTCATCCTCCTCTAAGGGCTCGTCAGTTGGATCAATGAGTGGCTCGAGTATGGGGGTCGAGTGGAGCGGATCCACGATGCGTTTCTCTAGCTCCGCGAACACTCGGGACTCTAGCTCCGCATCATCCAGCCCGAACCCATCCTCCAAGGCGACAGCGAACATCATGGTGACTGCAAAATAGTAGAAGCTTAGTTAGCTATAAATGTTCAAAAATAGGACGAGGGAGCTTACCGAATGATGTAGGTCGAGGAGTTTGCAATTGGCATAGGCTAAAGGTGTAGAGGATCTCCTCGTGAAGGAGGTTCACCCCATGAAATTGTCGACCGCTGATCTTCAAGATGGTGAGCTGGTAAGTGGATGAGGAGCGGTAAGATTTTGGAAGAGGAGACGAGGGGGGTAGGTCCTGTATAAAAGCTGTGAGCTAGCTCGGGGCGGGGGTAGTGTTGATATAAAACAACTGATCCTTCCAACCTTTGTTGGAGGACGGGTGCTTTGCTAAGAAGGAGGTTTTGGTTCGGACTTGGAAAAAGAAATCACCCGACTCTTATTTTTTAGGATAATAGAAGAAGTGAAAAATCTCTGGCCAGAGAGAAATTTTGTAGAGGGCAAAGATGATGACCGACCCGCAGATGAGGTAAATGGCATTCAAGGCTAGTTGGGAGAGAGGGAATTGGAAGTATCGACATACCTTTGAAACGAAGGGCTGGAGGGGGAAACAGAGGCCGACCTGGAGATGATCTCAGGAAAGGGTTATATAGCTCAATGGAGTTCTCTCGGGTCGGTCAATAGGGTCAGGAAGCACTAGGCGGTGGTTGGAAGGAATTTGGTATTCCGCTCGGAGACGATCAAGGTCCCGAGGACGTAACTCGGAGACTGCAGTGGTGTACCATGGGTTGGGGGTCGAGAAAGAGGCCATGAATTGACGAGGGTAGCGCAAGGAAGGTGAACTAACCTGAGAAGAGTGAGAGATCGCCGGAAAGGGGGGTTAGACTGCAAAACCGCCGTACGCCAGAGACGTTTTCCGAAACCCTAGTAGAGCGCAAGAACAAGAGGAAAGCGAAGTAAAAAAGTGGGATAGTGAAAGAAAGTGAGGTAGTATATAAAGGGTCGAAGGGTGGATGTCTACCGTTGGATGACGATCCGGTAAAAAGTTGGGATAGGATCAAGGTCGTTCATTCCCGCCATAATTAGTCTTAGGAAGACGTGCAACATGCATGCATGGCATGCGTGCACAGGCTATGACACCAGACGTTTTGTTACTCGAGAATACCAATCGACAGGGGACACGTGGCCTTCATCAATTAATGAAGGGATACGAATCGATCTTCTAGGCGTCGGGGAGTGGCACGTGGAAGCAGTGATGGGAAAGCAATGCTGGTCGTGCCGCGAATTAGTCAGGGCAGCCAGTATCAATCACTGGTCGTTCGGTAGGCCTATCCTGGATAGCCTGTTTGACTCTGGACAAGAAGTCTAGTCAATTGGGCTCGGCGCCTCCTTCGACTAGACTCGGAGGGGATGCTTATGGTCCCGTCCTAGCTTGCGTGTGATCTGGTCGACCAGTGCGGCGCTTTGATGGGTCACTTCTAAAAGAGGATTTCCATGGAAGAGGCATGACAGCCCGGCTGGCCGTATGGACGTTCGTAGAGGCAACCACACCGCCGACCTCGAATTCCTCATGGATCGGATGCCCCGTTCAGATAACTGTCCAGGTAGAGTCCTGAACCATAACCCCGTCGAGGACACTGAGAGTGAAACTTGGCAAAAGCTGATCGGCGTACCACGTACCTTGCAGCTCAGGGTTCCCTGAGTCAGTGGATTGTCCGGTGCCCGAGTATGCTACGACTCAACATGCCTTACGCGAGCCAAGCAGCGTACCTTTTACATGACAGTTGAGCGTTCCTTCGATGGTCGATGGACATACTCATTAAGTGTGTTACGACTCGAAAGTTATCAGTGTCCGCTGCAGTATTTACACTCCGACACCCTGCCAGTAAAGGTAGTAACGGAGTCAGCGCACACCGGCTCGAACCTGACACCACTTGTGTCCGAATCGCGGAGATCTTGCTTGTACAGTACGGTTTCTGACAAGCTCTGACAATCCGTACCATGGCACCCCCTGCATATGTCAGATAATGCGGCGCCAGTCGGAGAGCTGACAGTCGTCCCTAGTCCTGTCCCCGCATGAGACAAAAAAGGGAACAGAGGAGGGACAGGAATTGTCAGTTCCCCAGCTATATAAGACCTTCCTTCCCTTACATACAGGTATGCTTAGGATTGAATATCTACAATAGTCTTTTGATTAACTCCCTCTTCTTCATCAGATTCTAACTTGACCGTCAGAGGGTCTTGCCGGGAACTCTCCCGGTGGGTTGCTAACAGTCATCTTTTTTGCAGGATAGGCTCCCCTCGGTCGGAAGATCTCTTGGTGCTGCCACTGGGGATCATACCATCCATATTTGTCGTCAAGCTGTACTCGTTATCAAGTTGGGATTCCACCTCGCTCTCCAACAGGATCAGTAGACACCCGGGTATTGGTGTATTAGTCAGATATTTTAGTGATTAATTATGTATTTAAAATTTGAATTTCAATTATGATATATTATAATTTTTTTCTGACAGAATTACAAAATTAAGGTCATTGACCTCTCGAGGAACAATCGTGAATACTTTCCTGAATGTGAGATCTAACTCTCTATATAATTATCAGAATGGTAATGTGAGATTTAACTATCTATATATCCATGATTATTAGAATGGTAAGAAGTATACACACATAGTAAAACTGTCGGAGAAGATCGTCTAGTTATACCATGATGAGTAAAAACTAGAATACAGTTTTTTAATCTTTTAGTATTTGATGTCAAAATACTTTCGGTTCAAGAAAATATAAAATATAAATTATGTGATCCCGGCCTAGCCCATGGGGGGCTCGGCCGGCCAGCTGGCGCTGCATCTTGAGGGGACTGAGGCCAAGGCCTGCGAAGTACAAGCGAACCGAGAGGCCCATGAACCACAACGACAGAAGGTGGCCCGACTCAGGGCTACATCAAGCAGGCCAGTCCTCAACGTCCCGTAGGTCGGACATTCAACCAGGAGAACTAAAAGAGGGAAAGGCAGTTACAGCTCAGCGACCCCCCGGCTCATGGCGTACCCCCACATCACTAGGCGATATTACACCCGACCCGGCCGATATCACTCAAGTCCGTCGGTCGGTAAGTGATCCCCAGACTAATCATTCCTTACGTCACCTCCAGGACATCGTAAGTACGACCATGACAAGGGGGTCAGCGCGAGACTTACTTATTTATGGCCTATGTCGTAGATGTGTCGATGACACTGTACTACTATACTACACGAGCACCCCGCGCCATGCTGCGGCGCCGATCGGTGCTCTCCCATGAGCTGACAAGCACCATACCCCTATCCCATTGACACAGACAGGGGTTGTCAGCTCCCCCGGCTAGATAAGCTCCTCCCTTCTTCCTTCCGCAGGTATGCGCAATTGTGCTCCCTTCTGCTATTCCCTCCACTATAAAAAAAATAGTTATTTAGGGACAAAATTTTGGTACAAATATTTTTTGTCCCAAAATTGCAACAAATTTTGTGACAAAAAATATATTTGTCGCAAATTAGGAACGAATTTAGCAACGAAATACGTTCGTCGCAATTTAGCAACAAAATATTTTTCGTCCCAAAAATTATTGTAATTCAACAACGAATTCAAATGTTCGTTGCTAATTCTGCGACGAATCTGCAACGAATTTAATATTTGTTGCAAAATTTGCGATGAATAATAAATTCGTCCCAGATTTCCTCAAAAATATAATAATAATTATAATTATAATTAAGTTTTATAAATCAGAGACGAATCCAGGATTCGTCCCAGAATCTGGGACGAAAACTGTATTCGTCCCAGAATCTGGGATGAATCCTATATTCCTCCCAGATTCTGGGATGAATCTTTGAATTTGTCTCAGACTCAGGGACGAATACAGGATTCGTCCCAGATTCTGGGACGAATACAGAATTCGTCCCAAATTCTAGGACGAATACAGGATTTATCCCAGATTCTGGGACGAACCACGGATTCGTCCCAGAATCAGGGACGAACATACATTTTCGTCCCTAAATCTAGGACGAATCCTTTATTCGTCCCAGGTTCTGGGATGAATAAGTTGATTCGTCCCAGATTCTGGACGAACCTGTGGATTTGTCCCAGAATCAGGGACGAATATACTTTTTCGTCCCTAAATCTGGGACGAATTAGGATTCGTCCCAGAAAAAAATAAAAAATATTTAATCAAGTAAAAAAATCCTATTTATAGATATCGAAATATTTACACAAAAATTGATTCCTTATCTTGATATATAGTTACAAATTAGTTACAAATTAACGTTAATGAAGTTCAGAACGACACAAAATTAGTTGTATATGTTTGTATAGCTCTCCAGATTATAAAAATGTTATCAAACATTATTAATGCTAAATATATTTATTGATGAGATTTTTTTAATACAAACTATTTAAAAAATAAAATTCGGATAAAAAATTCACTAGTTTCGATATATTATTCAGAGCACTTATAAATTCAACAGAAATAGACGAACACGTATAAACATGCAAATGTTTTAATATAGGTTTATTATATTTATAAATTAACATCAGAGAGTGTTCTGAATGTTACGAAATTAGTTTTATATATTTGTATAGCTCTCCTTATTATAAAAATGCTATCATATATTATTAAGGTCAAATATATTTATGGATGTAATTTTTATAACACGAAACTATTTAAAAAATTTAATATGGTTAAAAAAAACATTGGTTTCGATATATTATTTGAAATTTATATTTGAGAGCACTTATAAATTCAGGAGAAGTCGATGAACACATAGGAATCGATTTCGTATATTTCCGATATATCTAGGTATGGTTTCGGACTCACTTAACTTATTTATAGTTAATAAGAATTCGGGGACTAATCCTTGATTCGTCCCTGATTCTGGGACGAATCTGTGGATTCGTTCCAGATTTTGGAACGAATCAATGGATTCATCCTAGATTTTGGGACGAATCTGTGGATTCGTTCCAGAATATGGGAAGAATCTAGGATTCGTCCCAGAATTAAAAATAATTATAAAATTTTAACCGTATCGGAAACCCTACTTAGAGATATCGAAATTACACGAAACCAATTCGTACGTGTTTATCCCCTTTTCCTAATAATATATATCCTCATATATCGTATTTTGATCCAATATTTTTTATATTGATAGTTAAATTAAATATGTAAATGTATATACAGCTAATTAATCATGAGTTCAATATAAGTTAGAGTTACAAATTGATGTTAGAGAGATAGTTCTCGAAATGATACAAAACTACTTCTATGTGTTTGTGTAGCTCTCCTGATTATAAAAATGTTATCAAACATTATTGAGGCCAAATTAAATATATTTAATTTATTAACATATATTTTTTAAT
The DNA here is from genome assembly GCA_024364735.1 of Boesenbergia rotunda. Classification (NCBI taxonomy): domain Eukaryota; kingdom Viridiplantae; phylum Streptophyta; class Magnoliopsida; order Zingiberales; family Zingiberaceae; genus Boesenbergia; species Boesenbergia rotunda. The sequence continues at coordinate 142,989 of JAGFNQ010001848.1, read as the reverse complement.
ACTAAACTATTTAAAAAATCAAATTCGGATAAAAAAATCATTGGTTTCGATATATTATTTGAAATTTATATTTGAGAGTACTTATAAATTCAGGAGAAGTAGATGAACACGTAGGAATCGACTTCGTATATTTCCGATATCTTAGGTATGATTTAGAAATCACTTTACTTATTTATAGTTAATTTTAATTTAGGGACGAATCCTTGATTCGTCCCTGATTTTGGGACGAATTTGTGGATTCGTTCCAGATTTTGGAATGAATCAATGGATTCGTCCCAAATTTTGGGACGAATCAATGGATTCGTCCCAGATTTTGGGACGAATCTGTGGATTCGTCCCAGAATCTAGGACGAATCTAGGATTCGTCCCAGAATCACAACTAAGTATAAAATTTTAACCGTATCGGAAACCCTACTTAGAGATATCAGAATTACACGAAACTAATTTGTACGTGTTTATCCCTTTTCCTAATAATATATATCCTCATATATCATATTTTGATCCAATATTTTTTATATTGATAGTTAAATTAAATATGTAATTAATGTATATACAGCTAATTAATTATGAGTTCAATATGAGTCAGAGTTACAAATTGATGTTAGAGAGATAGTTCTCAGAATGATACAAAACTATTTCTATGTGTTTGTGTAGCTCTCCTGATTATAAAAATGTTATCAAACATTATTGAGACCAAATTAGATATATTTAATTTTTAACATAAATTTTTTAATACTAAACTATTTAAAAAATCAAATTCGGATAAAAAATCATTGGTTTTGATATATTAATTTAAATTTATATTTGAGAGGACTTATAAATTCAGGAGAAGTATACGAACATGTAGGGACCGATTTCGTGTAATTCCGATATTTCTAGGTAGGGTTTTGAACTCAATTTATTTATTTATAATTAATTTTAATTCTGGGACGAATCTAGGAATTCGCCCTAGATTCTGGGACGAACCCTGGATTCGTCCCAGATTCTGGGATGAATCTAGGAATTCGTCCTAGATTCTGGGACGAAACCTGGATTCATCCCAGATTCTGGGACGAATCCTGTAGTTCATCCCAGATTCTGCGATGAATTTTATGATTCGTCCCAAAATCTGGGACGAAAAGTATATTGGTTGCTAAATTAGGGATGAAATTAGGGATGTAAAAGATTCGTCCCAAAATAACTTTATATAAAACATCCCTTCCCTCATTTGGCCAAAACTCTAGATCTGAAATTGGGCGCGCGCGTGGATTTGGAGTAGCGACACAGTAGGTACATTCTCTTCCTCTCGTCTTCTTTTCTCACCTTCTACACCTCCGACGGGCGGCGGCAGCGGGGCGCTGGCTGCATCGCCCTCGAGCCGCTGGCGCGCGGCAGCGGGGGGCGCTGGCTGCGTCGCCCTCGAGCCGCTGGCATCCGTCGGCAGGGGCCGGGGGCTCTGGCGACGGCGGAGCAGGCTGTGGGGCGCTGGCAGCGCCGGTAGCAGGCCGCGGGTCGCCGGCAGTGGGGCTCTAGCGGCGCCAACAGTAGGCTGTGGGGCGCTGGTGGCGTCGGCAGTGGGCATGAACGACTTGGTGCCTGGTTCCAGGTGCTAGCCAGCTGCGATAATTATATCTACGTGGAGTAGCTTATATCGTATATCTACATGGAGTAGCTTCCATTTGAGTCTCCTCTACTTGTTTTGTGGTCAGGTACCGTGCTCAAGAGACGGAAAGAGTGCTTTTCCTTCTGATTCGAGTTCATTAGCACTAAAGCTTATTGTACGATTCCAATTCTATCCCTTCGAATGCTATTATCATGCATACCATTACAAAGAACATGAGATCACCTCCAAATTGACTTATGCTAGTTAATTAGCTACTTTTTTTCTTCACTTAGCCTATGTCAAACTACATATTTGTCTCTCTTTTCAAGTTTCGTCAACTTCAATTAAGGCTAAGTGTTATTACTTTCAGAGCTATGACTAGTCATTTGATTATTTCTAGTTAATTTATTTTTGGTGTTCCAATTACTACTAAACACACTTTTTATTTTTAAATTTAAGATTGTTTGCTATATTTAGCTTCAAACTAGCAACATTTAGTATGTGTCTATTCAAGTATGATTTCTCATTTGTTCTCTGGTTAGTTAATTTAATTGCTCAAATGTCCTACCATTTAAGAGATATGGTGATATTTTGGAAAAGTTACTATTTCTAATCCATATAGTATGGAAGGCTTTTAGAATAAATAATATATATACCTATATTCTGAATTTTCAAGCAGAATAATATGATCACAAAATAAGGATACTGATTATTAACTTCCTTTATTATCTTCTTTTAGAAGAACATGATAGTGTCGTTCTTTTATTAACTCCCCATTTTTTGTCTGATAGTGCAATTATGTCAAGCAGATGTTATCATATTTGAAGAACTATTGAAGAGCTACTTATTATAATTAATCGTTAGTTTTATAAATAGTTTTTTTAGTATTAGTTACTCATGTTATTATAAATTTGAAACAGAGAAAATGCAGAATGAAAGAATGTGGATGTATACAAAGAATTTACCTAACCGTCGGGGTTTAACTGATGAGTTTAAAATTGGGTTGACCCAATTTTTGAATTTTGCATCCAGTCAAGTTGAGTATATGGATGGCAATAAAATAGGGTGTCCGTGTAAAAAGTGTCACAATGGCAAATTCTTACTTAGTGATCAAGTTGAAGAACATCTTTGTCGATTTGGTTTTACCCCGAATTATTATAATTAGACATCCCATGGTGAACCGTTTATATCTGATGATGATTTTGAACGGAATATACAAGTTTCAGGTGATTAGAGTTATTATAATCAATTAAATCCATATCAGAGGATAGTAATTGATGCAACGGGTTAGAATTTCAATCCTTGCAGACATGGTGCAAGTTCTAGTTATCCTCCAATAGTTGAACAAATGTTTACTACTTATACATCACCGTTGGAGGAAATAGAAGTACCACATGTAAATGAAACATATCTTCAATTTCAAGAAGTGTTGAAGGTTGCTGATGAACCGTTATGGGCTGGTTGTGATAGTCACACTAAATTATCTCTCACTGCAAGACTGTTGAATGTTAAGGCAGAGTATAATGTGTCACAAGATTGTTTTAATGATTTTGTTCAAGTTATTGGAGAGGCATTGCCACGTGATCATATACTGCCTAATGATTTTTATAGTATGAAAAAACTTGTGAAAGAATTGGGTCTTCCAGTGCAATGAATTGATGTTTGTAGAGATGGTTGTATGTTATATTGGGGAGTTGATGAAGATGCAGATATTTGTAAATTCTGTAAACAAACTAGGTACAAGAGTAATAGAAGAAATCAACGACAACGTAAATCATACAAGCAAATGTTTTATTTGCCTTTAACCCCTAGGTTACAAAGGCTTTATGCATCAAAGGCAACTGCTGAACACATGACTTGGCATGCAAAACATCAAATAGAAGAGGATCTAATGTGTCATCCAAGCGATGCAGAGGTGTGGAAGCATTTTGATAGAACATATCCAGAATTTGCAAAGGAGATTCGAAACATTAGATTAGGTTTATGTGCTGATGGTTTTGCTCCGTTTGGCAAATCTGGAAGAAATTATTCATGTTGGCCAGTTATCTTAACTCCGTATAATCTTCCACCTGGGATGTGTATGAAAACTCCTTATATGTTTTTAACATTAGTGGTGTCTGACCCTCAAAATCCGAAGAAGTTAATAGATGTTTATATGCAACCCTTGATTGCAGAGATGAAACAACTATGAGATGAAGGTTTTCCTACTTATGATGTTCATACTAATCAAATGTTTGTAATGAAGGCTGCTCTTCTTTGGACGATAAATGACTTTCCAGCTTATGGTATGCTATCGGGTTGGAGTACCGCTGGGATCTTTGGATGCCCAATATATATGGAGAGATCTAAGTCAATCAGATTGAAACACGAGAAGAAACCAAGTTATTTTGATTGTCATAGACAATTTTTGCCACCAAATCATAATTTCAGAAAAAATAAAGATGAATTCACAAAGAATAGAATTGAAAGAATACTTCCGCCATTGAGATTAACAGGTGAAAAGATTTGGTTCAGAATTTGTGACTTTCCATCAGTTATTGAAGAGTCATACGGTACACCATATGAATATGGAAGTACACATAAATGGACTAAACGGAGTATATTTTGGGACTTACCGTATTGGCAAAATCATTTGATTCATCATAATCTTGATGTAATGCATATTGAGAAGAATGTTTTTGATAATATGATAAATACATTGATGGATATCAACGGGAAAACTAAAGACAATTTGAATGCTAGAAAAGATATGCGACTTATTTGTAAAAGACCCACTCTTGATGTCGATGAAAGTAGTAGGGGACCAAAGCCAAAGGTAGTTTATACATTGAATAAGGATCAGAGACGTGTTGTTTGTGAATGGTTGAAATCATTGAACTCTGGTTTCATTACATTTTTTATTCATTCTTCCTGTGATAAAAACACAGCAGGAACCGGCTTCTGTGAATGTGAGCTTCAAAATCCCCCGAGTCTCAAGATGTCTAAATGGCTATAACCTTAGACATTCTACTCTCTCGGTTCCTTAGGGCCGTCTACATCGAACGACAGAACCCTCCCACCCAGCTAGAGAGAAAGAAGGCAACTATAAACAAGGGGATCCCTTTACCGGGTGAAGGAAGCCCACTAGCCCTCTCTTCCTCCCCCCTTATCCCTTCGATCTGGTTGTTAGTCTTGTTCCTCTCCTGGTAGGTCGATCGAGTAGCTTCGAACCTACTTTCCTGCATGCTCGGGGAATACCCGGATTAGTAGCTTCTTCAACTCCTCTCCTATGAAGGGAAGTCAGTCCCCAGGTACTGAAGAGGCCGGGTAGTTCCATCAGGAAGGTAGAGCTTCAAGGTTCAATGGTTTAGTCGTTTAATTACAGAAAACCCTGCATCGCGCCATAGTTGAAACTGATAATCAGTGCCGTCTGGGTAAAAAAACCAAACAGCCAAGGGACCTATTAATTCCTTTCGAACTCCAAGTGTTAAGAAACATAAGTGATATTTATCCAACTCGGGTCAGGGGAAGAGGCTTTTTGGCTTAGCTTAGGTTCGGTTAACCGTGTGACTATGGTTCCTGTGATCTTATTCAAATAGAATAGGTCCCTTTTGGGTTCTATCACATAGCCCGGCGCAGGGCAAAGAAGATCTCTAATTGACAACAAAGAGATATGCCAATTAGCGGCACACTAACTATCAATCTCTTTTCATTAAATCATATACAGAACTCTTATCTTAGTTACTCTTCTCCAATCTCTTTAGGTAGAGAATTTACCCATACCCACGAGTCGTGAACGGAAGAAGAACTACATCTGATTTTTAGTTGGAATGATTAATATAATCTTTTATTGGACTTTATGGAAACAAATAACTCACTATTTTGATCTATAGGTTATCTTCACCAAGTTAACATGGATTACAATGATGCCTAGTTTGCATGCATTCTTTGCATCCTGTTGATCTGTTCCTTTGTTTCTGCTTGTTGAAATGATTCCTCGTTAGAATGATTCCTCGTCTTCTTGGTCCTGGCCTTAACAAGGCAGGGAAATTTCCCACATTGGTTAGCCACCAAGAAACTTTGGATGGGTGTTGCAGTGGGCAACGTTGCCATGGAGGAGAAGCATATTTTTCTGAATGTGCAAATGAGCGTGAATTTACTTGCGTCGTTGCCGAAGAAGAACTGGCAAAATGTGAGATGCTTGTATCTGAAGAGCACAATGGGGAAACCATCTCGCATTTTCTAACTCGTTGCTTGCTCAATTTAAAGTTTTTCATTTATCAATCATTATGAATGAGCAGAAGCTGTGAAAGAATTATTATCTTTTTCCCCTTAAACTATGTTCAAAACTTTATGTTGTTGCTGTCTTAACATTCTATCGGTTTTGAATGATTTGCTATTTAAGCGTGTTAATTTAGCTTTGTTTCATTTAACACAATTCCTGAATAAAAAATCACATTTTGTTTGTTTATGTAGGAAAAGAAGAAATTGAAAAAAGGAAGATTGTCAATGGAAGAAGTCAATATCTTGATGTTTTTGTAGTTTTTTGCATGACTTTATGGATTCCTATGGGTTGTATGTGATCAGTTATCTTGTACTATATTTGGATGTTATCTGTATCATATGGATATGACGGTATGTTTTGTTTGGATTTTTTTTATCTGTATGGATATTTGGATGTTTTATATTCGGCTTTTTATCAAAGGGTGTACCCAAGAATTGGTATTTACCAAAAGGAGTACCATGGTTTCATTTTCACCAAAGGGCGCACTGATTTTAGTGAACTTCCTCTTATACCCCTCTCGTTAATTACTGTCTTTCTCTTTCTCTCTCAGTAACAAATTCCGAGATGTCTGCACATGCTTTTTCAGACTTTTTATTTGAAAATAATATAATATGGAATCGGCGCTAAAAAACATAATGTAAAAATCGAAAAAAATTTCAGTTAAAAAATATCTCATCCAACATGATTTAAAAATATAAATAGATGATTTTTTATATTTGATTAATATAAATTAATATATTAAATAATATTTAATAAATATATTAATATATAAAAAAATCTGAAATATTTTGATTTCAGGCAGCGTGGGCCTGAAATCTTTTGATTCAGGCCCGACGTGGACTCAAATTTTTTTTTCAATTTTTAAAATATATTAATATATAAAAAACCTATCAAAACACGTAATTTCAGATTAAAACGCAGGGTCTGAAGTCACGTAGGCCCTCCAGGCCCAAGGAGGGCCTAAACACATCTTGGATAAATGTAAATAAATTAAATAAAAATATCAATAGTTCTAGTTAGAGTTGAGCCAGGAGATGGTATTTTTGGTGTCCAAACTTCTAATGATTATAAATTATGTTGTAATAGGAGATTTTTAGGTCAATCAGTGGGTTTTCACCAAAATCCACTGATGGACCTAGGATAATTTAATTTCTCAAAATCCAATATCAATAGTTAGAGTTGAGCTACGAGATGGTATTTTTGGTGTCCAAACTTCTAATGATTATAAATTATGTTGCAATAGGAGATTTTTAGGTTTATTTGTGAGTTTTCACCAAAACCCACTGATGGACCTAGGATATTTTAATTTCTCAAAATCCAATATCAATAGTTAGAGTTGAGCTAGGAGATGGTATTTTTGGTGTCCAAACATCTAATGATTATAAATTACGTTGCAATAAGAGATTTTTAGGTCTATCAGTGGGTTTTCACCAAAACTTACTGATGGACCTAGGATATTTGGATTTTTCAAAATCCAATATTAATAGTTAGAGTTGAGCTAGGAGATGGTATTTTTGGTGTCCAAACTTCTAATGATTATAAATTATGTTGCAATAAGAGATTTTTAGGTCCAAAGAGGGCCTGAATACATTTGTATTTAGCCCGTACTTTAAAAAGATTCAAAAATTGTCCTATCATTTAATTACCATATAATTTAAATTATAAAAAGGTCCAAATATTATTTATTATATTAATTTAGATTAATCAAATATAAAAAATTATCTCTTTATATTTTTGAAATCATGTTGAAAGAGATGTTTCTTTTAACTGTGGCCAAGATGCAGTCATATTGATACATCTTTGTGTACCAACTGATAGGGTTAGAGAACATAACTGAAAACTATTGGTACTAAGTTTGTACATCAGAAATAACATCTCCTAAGTAAATTCTAAATAGAGATATTAAGTATGGAGAAATCCAAGTATTCTAGGTCCATCAGTGAGTTTTCACCGAAACCCACTGATTTATCATAGAAAACTCCTATTGCAACATAATTTATAATCATTAGAAGTTTGGACACAAAAATATCATCTCTTAGGTCAACTCTAACTATTGATATTGGATTTTGAGAAATCCAAATATCCTAAGTCCATCAGTGGATTTTGGTGAAAACCCACTGATAAACCTAAAAATCTCCTATTGCAACATAATTTATAATCATTAGATGTTTGGACACCAAAAATATCATCTCCTAGCTTAACTCTAACTATTGATATTGGATTTTGAGAAATCCAAATATCCTAGGTACATCAGTGGGTTTTGGTGAAAACTCACTGATAAACCTAAAAATCTCCTATTGCAACATAATTTATAATCATTAGAAGTTTGGACACCAAAAATACCATCTCATAGCTCAACTCTAATTATTGATATTGGATTTTGAGAAATTAAAATATCCTAGGTCCATCAGTGGGTTTTGGTGAAAACCCACTGATTGACCTGAAAATCTCTTATTGCAACATAATTTATAATTATTAGAAGTTTGGACACCAAAAATATCATCTTCTGGCTCAACTCTAACTAGAACTATTGATATTTTTATTTAATTTATTTACATTTATCCAAGATGTGTTTAGGCCCTCCTTGGGCCTAGAGGGCCTGAACACATCTGTGTTCAGGCCCTCCTAGCGTGACTTCAGACTCTGCGTTTTAATCTGAAATTACGTATTTTAATAGACTTTTTTTTTATATATTAATATATTTTTAAAATTGAAAAAAAAAATTTGAGTCCACGTCGGGCCTGAATCAAAAGATTCAGGCCCCACGTGGGCATGAAATCTCTGCCTGAAATCAAAACATTTCAGGTTTTTTTTATATATTAATATATTTATTAAATATTATTTAATATATTAATTTATATTAATTAAATATAAAAAATCATCTATTTATATTTTTAAATCATGTTGGATGAGATAATTTTTAATAAAATATTTTTTCGATTTTTACCTTATGTTTTTTAGCGCCGATTCCATATTATATTATTTTCAAATAAAAAGTCTGAAAAAGCATGTGCAGACATCTCAGAATTTGTTACTGAGAGAGAAAGAGAAATGCAGTAATTAGCGGGAAGGGTATAAGAGGAAGTTCACTAAAATCAGTGCGCCCTTTGGTGAAAATGAAACTATGGTATGCCTTTTGTTAAATACCAATTTTTGGGTACGCACTTTGGTAAAAAGTCGTTTTATATTTGTATGGATATGATGATATGTATTGTTTTGTACTATTTTATATCTATATAGATATATTGAACGAAGTTAAATTGATAATATTTATTGTATTCAAAAAAATTTAAAAATTTGGGATGAATTTTGTAAAGAAAAAATTTCGTTCCCAATTTATCATGGTCTCTCAGTTTTTGGGACGAATTCATTGATTTCGTCCCAAAATTAGGGACGAATTCACTGATTCGTCTCTGAATTTGGGACGAATTCACTGATTCGTCCCTGATTCTGGGACGAATTTTGTATTCGTCCCTGAATTAGGGATGAATTTTGGATTCGTCCCTAAATTAGGGACGAATTTTTGGATTCGTCCCAAAATCAGGGATGAATTCAAAGATTCGTCCCTGAATCTAATTCTGGGACAAATCCACTTATTCATCCTTGATTCTGGGACGAATTTGTGATTCGTCCCTGAATCTGGGATGAATTTTGGATTCGTCCCTAAATTAGGAACGAATTTTTGGATTCGTCCCAAAATCAAGGACGAATTCAAAGATTCGTCCCAGATTCAGGGACAAATCACAAATTCGTCCCAGAATCAGGGACGAATTAGTGAATTCGTCCCAGATTCAGGGACGAATCAGTGAATTCGTCCCAAAATCAGGGACGAATTCATTGATTCGTCCCAGAATCGAAGATGAGAAATGATGTTTTACAAAATTAACTAAATTACATTTTTTGGACGAATCTATATTCGTCCCAGATTCTACAACGAATTAGGTTCGTCGCAAAGTTTAGATTTGTGGGTACCGAATTTTGGAACGAATTTGTTTTCGTTGCAATTTGACAACGAATTTTGGGACGAATTTTAATTTCGTTGCAATTTGGCAACGAATTTGGGGACGAAAAATTATTTTCGTCGCCAAATTCAGGGACAAATCTAGATTTTTGTCCCAGAATTTAGCGACAGCAAATCTGCAACGAAAAAGTTTTTTGTCGCCAAATTCGTTCCTAAATTTTCTGGGACGAATTTTTTTTTAAATTCGTCCCAGAATCTTTGTTTTGTAGTGTCTGCTTCACTACATTTCCTCCGGACACTGACTTGAGCGTCGGAGGGCCTGACCGGGGATCTTTCCCAGCGGGTCTGCTAACGGTCATTTTCTCGTAGGTCGGAGCTAGGTCGGCACCAGATCAATAACTCGTGGCACTCGAGAGGTCATCTCACTTTTGGGACTTTCACCTCGCTTCGCTATAGTATCAATATACATAAGACGTATGATGCAATCTCAAACAATTAAGTTTTAATTTTCACGTAGGATATATTTATGATGATTAACCATGATGTTGGGTTTCATACTTCTTGAATTTAATTGTGGACGCGTAGCATATAGAATCGAACTGTCCATTTCAAGATCAATTAGCTTCTAAAAATAGAATATCCTATTAAAAAAAGATACGTATGCATTCTAAAATTTTAAACTACAGGTAAAGGTACGTATAGTACCTAATACCATGCAACAACATAATCACGCTATCCAATCATATATCATTATATTATGTACATATTATACTTATATATCTCCAACTAGATAATAGATAATAGATAATAGATAATATTGAGCTGGATGTTAAGGATGTTGAAGTGGTAATAATAATGTGGAGGTGCCTGAGAATACAAATGGCAATGAGTGTTTAATTAGATAATTAAGGTTTGAATTTCAATTGCGGTTATTGAAAAAAATTTGGTGTAATGATAAATATAAAGTATTGGTCGTTTGGATAGGTCTCTATGAGCATTTTCCGATACATAAATGACTTATGAAAATTTTTCATAAGACTACTTCAGTCACATACTGAATTAGCCAAATAAAAAAATTAAATATCTGAATTATAAAAAATAAATAATAATAATAATAATAATGCAAAGGCCTACCAAAGTGTCAGATGTTGAGATAGGAGTGTAGTTCGATTTGCATTGCATGATTGGTTCGACCTTGACGATATATATAACTTAATGCGCACATACTAAGCTCTTTTGATGCTTAACTCGTCCCCAGGGCTATGGTATAACAGTAGGGTGACTAATTATTATTTCAGACATCTACAATTCGATCCCCAACTACAGCGTATTTACAAGAATTTTTCTTCCAAATAGGAGGTGAACCTTGGGACGCTGGGTTTCTAAACCGTCCTCCACGAGCGCTTTTCGATTACCCTAGTGTCGATGAGAAACTTTCATGGGGCCGAATCGATCGTCTGAGGTTAAAAAAATCTCGTTATTATTTTTTTTTCTTTTGATGCCTAACTCATTAAAGTTGTAGTGAACACTGCGCATACAAGAGAAATTTTTTTTTTAAATATCTACATGTAGACTTGAAGTTGTGATAAACGATCATCTAATCACTATAATAAAAACAAGTTTTAGTGATGGAATTTTAATTGTCCGTCACTAATTTAACGATGGATATTAAAAGTTCCATCGCTATTACCGATGGATAATTCAATCCATTACTATGATATACGATTTAGGCAATGCCATCCATTCGTCAATAACACTCAACAAGTAGTGATAGATTAATCATTACTATTTGCAACGGACAAATTAAATCCGTCACTATTTAAAGTTAGGGTTTGGGTTTTCTGCCATTTGGAAAATCATCGAAGAATCGAGACGGAATTGTCCATCGCTATTAGTGATAGATAAGTTAAATACCTCTCTATTAGTGACAGATTAAATTGCCCATCGTTATATTTGGGATATTAGGTTTTCACTGTTACTTTTCTCCTCCTCACGCTCACACTCGACTTTCTCTTCCGGTGAATTCCAGATTTGGCGACCAGGGGTTCCTCCTCCGGCAACTCATCCTCCAGCCACTTCTCCTCCGGCCACTCCTCCTACTTCAGGAACTTCCCAACTTTATCTTTTATGGTTTCTTCTTTTGCTTGGCGGCCACGGCCGCCCGTGGCCAGGCGATGGCCGGCTAAGGTTGGGCGCGACGAAGGCCGCCTATGGCGATGGTTTTGGTGTCGTATCTGAAAATATTCTTGATTTTGACCGCCTATGGTGATGGTTATGCTGTTCTGCCTTTCTATTTGTGTGATAAGTAACATTTAATTATAGTCACCTTTGATATGAGACAAAGGAAAATTCAAATTCGGTGTTAGATTCAAATAAGTCTCACGTACAAAATGTTCCTCACATATTAATTTTTTTCCTCAAAATTTGCTTGCTAAAAGTTGATTCGATGGATGCTTATTAGCAAAATTTCTAGGTTAGGATGGTAGTTAGCATATTGCTTTCACATTGTTTTTTTTCTTGAATGTAAATCTATAAATTGGTTGTTTGCTTTTTTTAATTAGTTGGTAGCTAGTATATTGCTTTTTTTAAATATAAGCTTGCTCAGTTTGACATGATTAATTATGTTAAAAATTTTATTCTCATTAGGATACAATGTATATAAACAAGGCATGAATGTACAATAGATTAAAAATTAAATTTATTAGTCAAGAATTTTTTCCTGGGATGATGATTTTGTGAACTTCGCAAAGTCTTATCCTAAATGTTTGAATGGTGTCGAATTAAAGTGTCTACGTAATCAGCGCAGATGTAAAAATACATCTTTCACTACAACAAAATTGAGTTTTAACAACGCCACATTTACAATAATTTTTGGGCTAAATCGTTGTTAATTTTGCAAAAGACAACGATTTTTGAATAATCATTGTCTATTAGCAAACACATAGCACTAAAGACAATGATTTTACACTATCCGTTGTCAATAACGCAATGATTTTTATAAATAATAACTCATTTGACAACGATTTTCCAAACTGTTGTCTTTCAAAGAGTTTTTTTTATATCTTAACAATGGTTGAGACAACGGCTAAATGAACCATTGCAAATGAGAAAAGTTTCATAATGCCTGGGATAACGGTGGATAAAAGCATTGTCGTTTTGATAATAAGACAATGATTTTAAACCGCTGTAAACAAAAAATGAACATTGTCTTTTTCCTAGCTGAACAATCGCATTAGAAATTGGGACAAAGTGAAAAAACCTAACTTAATAACCAAAACCCACAAAGTCTTCGTCCTCCACTTACGAAAATTTATCTACGGTTCGATCCCCAAACCTCCCTCCTCTACTTGTAGCTATAGGTTGTGGCCTCTCTCTCTCTCACTCAATTGCTTCTGCACTAGCTGTTTCTGGCTCTTCGTCCTTTCATAAATTCCCACTTTATTTCTTGGACGGGAAGGAAACCCCATTTTCCGCCCACTTCACACCTGTCCTCGCTTCTCTTCGCTGTGTGTTCTGTCTCCAAACTCTGTAGGCAGCCTAGACATGAGTTCTGCAAACCTTTCTGCCAACCTTATTGTCTACCTTTGTTTCAGTTTTCTATGATTATCGTTATGTGTTCTGTAGGTTTCATTTGCTGGTTTTATTTGCCGCATTGTATTTGATGATTATTTTTTTTGGCCAATGTGGAGACGATTTTTGATGCGTTGTTATGTTCGTATTTTCTTCTCTATTTAGGGTTATTTGGGAGGTTAGATTTTGTTTAAAATGATGCGGAGTAAGATCAGTGGGTTAATTACTTTTAGGGTTTTTGAGTCATTTGGTTTGTTTTGCAATTGTACGTCCTTCTTGTGCTTATAGTTGCTACAGTGAAGTGCGGCACACTCGAGAAAAAGTCTTTTGTTTCACTGATTCTCTGTCAACCTAGCTATATCGTTAGCAAGTGATGCTCCCAAAACTTATTTGTAAACCTAGCTATCTCTGTCAACCTAGCTATTTCTGTCAACCTAGCAATCCTTAGGTCGTCTTAGTTTATGCTATCGTTTATTAAGTTCAGTTTCTTGGTGAACCCGATGAACACTCATTATGATATTGGTTATGCTTTTTTCTATACCATTATAGAATGATAAATTTCAATTATGTTGATTTTTTGTTAGGTGTGTATTAGATATTGCTGTATTTTTCAATATTAATCATGATTTTGCTAATCAAACTTTGTTGAACATGAGCAGTTTCTGAACTTTTAAAAAAGAAAGGTAAAGTACAAGGGCAACATCTTCATCAAGGTAACACTTTTTTTCTTCCTATAATATTATTTAATAATCTCTCTTTTTTTTTTTTTTTGCTATTCCAACACTTACATAATTGTTATTCCATCTCATATTTTAGTTTCATCAAGTACTATTAACTAAATAATTTTAAATTTAAAGAATATAAGATCCACAATTATATTATATGGCTAATTTTTTATAAATTAATTATATTTAATTAGCTTTAAAATGTCCTCATGCTTATTTGGCATTTACTTTAATTAGTTCATCTATTATATTAGGGTCAAACACACACAAAAAAAAGATTTGTTATTTTCCATATAAATATATATATGTTAAGATGTTAAAAATAGTTTATGAAGTAGTTATATCTCCTATATTCTTTTGAATAATATGATTTATTGGTGTTAGCTACAATGCTACAATATTATTATTTATTTGTGTTAAGTATTGTGAAGGTTTATTTTGTAGTTTAATTGATTTTTTTATATACTAGAATGGACAAAGAATAGATGTCTAAGGATAGATTATCATGCGAATATGTGATTGGAGTAGAGTGCAATTTGCAATGAAAAATTTGAGTGATTCTAATGGAATATCTTGTCCGTGTACTAAGTGCGGTCATTTAAGAAGAAATAGTACTGACGTCACAAGCGCTCATTTAAGAAGTAATTATATGGATTTAACATATGTATGAGGGGGGGGGGGGGTGAATTGCCGCTGTAAAAGTAAAAGATAATCTTTTGTGCGGTCTCATAAAGAATTCATATTAGTTGCAAAAATTAGTTAAAACAAACATAAACTAATAAAAGGCTAAGACGCAGAGATTTATTTGGTTGCAACCTAGGTGATTGCTAATCCAAGATGATTGAAGCTCACTATCAAAATCTCCTCCTAGCGGAGAAACTTTTTACAGACTTTGAAGCACGAGATAAAAGAAAACTAATGACTGAATTATTTTCAGTTGATGAATGTTTGAAAACTGAGCTCTATAGGCCTATTTATAGCCCCGGTCAAAGTAATTCGTTTGCTGACATGACACTTATAGGGCACTCAAGTGCTCTTGGGCACCTGACACGTGGCTTAACTCTTATCCAACGCCCAACGTTCGCACATAGCTAAACATAGCCTCTCGGGCACCTGATTGCACAGGGGCGCTCGAGTACTCAGCTGCCAAGTGCTCAAGTGCCTGAGAGGCCAAGCGCCCATAAGCTTACGTGTGCCCGAGAGTGGCCTTTTTGGTCAGCAACCGCTGACCACTCTTCAGCCTGACTTCCGGTCTTCTTGGGTGATTTCTGGCCAACCAGAGTTAGGCTCACTCGAACCCGACTCCGGCCTTTCGCCCCTCGAGCGTCCTTCCTTTCGGCTTCTCGTCCCTCGGACATCGCCCACGTCCTTCTCACTCCACCAGTGTACTCTTCTGCAGTTTCCACGTCTCTCAGATGCACCGAACTCGTCAGCTCACTTCCCCGTGCAATCTTTCTCATCCACTGTGTCTTACGCTCGACTTTCTCCACTCGTAAGTTCTTGCACACTTAGATAGAGGGATCAAAACCAACATAACCTAACTTAACTTAGTTGATCACATCTGATAGGGTTGGAAAACCCGTGCCTGATATAGGTAGAGCTGTCAATTTGGGTTGGGCCCGTCGAGTTGACCCGCCCCGCCAATCAATTTAAGCGGGTTGGGTTAGAATTTAAGCAACCCAAGCCCGCCGCGGGCCAACCCGCACGGGTCGGCCCGCGACGAGCTTGGGTTGGCCCGCGGGTTGAGAATCACATGTTAGTTAAATTTTATGACAATTTATTATCGTTCTTTGTTATTATTTTGAAATAAAAAATAATATTTTTCATCACATGAGTACTCGTTTGTATCCATTTATATTTAAAAAATATATTTCTTAATATATTTGAGTGATGAAATCTAAATATATGAATTTTTTTAAATTTTTTTAATTTTTTAAAAATATTTTGATGGACCCGCGGGTTGGCCCGCCTAACCCATGGCCCGCCATGGATTGTGTTGGGTTGGGGATTTTCCAACCCGCCTAGATGACGGGTCGACCCGCCCCGCCCCGCCAAATGGCCGGCCCGCCATGGGCCGACCCACCCCGCCACCGGTTGGCCCATTTGACAGCTCTAGATATAGGGGATGAAGAAGTCGGGACTTGGCATAACCTCTTATCTCAGGCCCCGGGGCCTCCGTTGGGGGTCGCACTCGGGAAGGTCGAACCCTTCCCTGAGAGGGAGGACCCCGAGAGCATTCTAGGAAATAGCGAACTTGAAGACCCCTGAGCCCGCCTCTGGATGCGGAGTCCCCGCAATTACCGACCTCGGGAGTCCCGGGGGTTGCAACTAAAGAAAGAGTGATAATGACGCGGACTATTTCAAAAGAATATCCCTCTATCACTGAAAGCGGCGGGCGCGGCCTGAATCTCGAAAACGTGACAGCCATAAGCGAGGCACGATCAGTCGGCTTGCCCGGGTATAAAAGGTAGTTCAATCCCTCTGGTAAAGGGGTTACGATCTCTCATCTCTGCACGTTTCCTTTCTTTGGCACCATCGTTTGGCTACCCTACTAACTTGAGCGTCGGAGTGGACTCCGCCGGAGCCCTGCCGGCGTGTCCCCTAACGCTTGTGTTACTCTCGTAGGATTCCCTCGTTCCTCGGCGACATAGCAACCTCCGCAGGGGCTGATCCTCAGTGACCGGCCATCGTCGACGACTCCTTCCGGAACAAATTTAGCGCCGTCTGTGGGAATCAAAAAAGCACCAGAAAGAGCACCAATGGCAGGACCGGAGGAACAACCCCTCACCCTCACGCGAGAGGAATTTGACCGCCGGGTGGCTAATGTAGTCAAGGAGGTCTTGGAGCAACACCAAATCGAACAGGCAGCCCTGCAACCAGCAGGTCCGACGAGGGAAGAGATCCCCAGAATCTCCGCCTCGCCCTCCATAAGGTCCATGACTCCTGGGGGGCGACATGATGGCGCAGCCCAAGGCCCCCGCAGAGAATCCCCTATAGAGGGGGAAAAGGCCCACTCAGTAGCCTCTAGTGCTCAGAGGCATGATGATGGACCGAAAAGGAGGGATGGACTTAAGATCTTTCAGAAGACTCCATCCACCCCTTTCTCGTCAGAGATTGTGGAAGACCCCATGCCAAAGCAGTTCCGCGGATCGGGGATCCCTGAGTATGACGGAAAGACAGATCTAGAAGATCATGTCTGTAAGTTCGAAAATGCGGCGCTTCTGCACCAATATATCGATGGAGTAAAGTGCCGGGTGTTTTTGAACACCCTGTCTGGTGCAGCGCAACGGTGGTTTCAGAGGCTGTCCCAGGGTTCCATCAATTCTTTCGCGGAGTTCAAAACGGCCTTCCTCCACCATTTCGCGAGTAGCCGGCGCTACCAGAAGACAGCGCTCAACCTGTTCACTCTTAAGCAAAAACCTAAGGAACCGCTCAAGGAGTACATACAGAGGTTCAACCGGGTGGCATAGGATGTACCAAGCGCAACATCGGAGATACTCGTTAGTGCCTGCACCCAAGGGCTCGCTGAAGGAGACTTCTTTCGATCCTCGATGAAGAAGCCCCCCGCTAGTTTCGATGACTTGCTAGGACGTTCAGTCAAGCATGTCAACGTAGAAAAAGTGCAGTACGCCCGGCGCAAGGATCCAGTCGGAGCTCCACCCCTTGAAGTCCCTCGGTCGGATAGGAAGGAGCCACCAGCTCCGATGAGGGGAAAAGACCTACCACCCGGAAGGGATCACGGGACTGGTAGGCATCGATTGGTGGAGACAGTAGACGTCGAACCACCAGAGACATTACCCAAGTACTGCAGTTTTCATGGCAGTTCTATTCATTCCACAAAAGAGTGTCATGCCCTGAGAAAGAAATTCCCTGAGGAAGCGGATGCCAAACCACGGAGAAAGTGGAATAAGTCAGGGCATCATAGAAGGTCGCCCAGACGAAGCCCTTCCCCCCGACGACGGCCTGCCGGGGAAAACGAAGTCCGACCATGGTCCCGATCGCGATCCAGAGGCAGGAGCCGAGGACCTGCGCCCCGAAGATCCCCCTCCTTGGAAAGAGATCCCCAAAAGGGCAAAGCTCCTGTGCGAGGCCCCCCCCCTCGGGTCATGTAGGGGTCATCTCCGGAGGACCTACTGGGGGCGACTCAAACTGAGCCCGGAAGTCGTACACCCGACGGTTGGAAAATTACTCCATTGGGACAAGCCGAAGTCTGGGGGCGAGCCCAACTATCTCGTTTAGGCCATCCGGCCTCGAAGAAGTAGAAGCTCCACACGAGGACGCCATAGTGATTGTGGCCCGCATCGCCAACTATGAGGTAAAACGCATCTTCGTAGACACAGGGAGCTCTGTGAATGTTCTATACAAAGCAGCTTGGGAGCAAATGCAGATAGAAGAGGATGAATTGATCCCGGTCGCGACCCCCTTGTTTGGTTTCACAGGATATCGCGTACAGCCATTGGGACAGATTACCTTGTCACTCTCGCTGGGCAGCGATAGGCTCGAAAGAACCCGGAGGACTTCTTTCCTAATTGTGGATGCGCCTTCCTCCTATAACGCCATCTTGGGTCGACCAGCGCTCAGTATCTTCCAGACGGTGGTCTCTGTATACCACCAGAAGATCAAGCTCCCGGTGGGTGATCGAGTGGTGGAAGTTCGAGGAGATCAGCTTGTTTCGCGAAGGTGCTATAGCGGCGAGGTCCGGACCGAGTCTAGGAAAAATCCCCGAGGACTGGAGGAATAGCTGCGGAAGAGGTCTTAGCCTGGCTAAGGGCCCCGGTCCCTAATGTCCTGGTGAGATCCGAAATTTATTTAGTACAATTGTCTATGTCTTGCTGTGAGTTTGCAGCCGAATCAAGTAATAAAATGAAAAGCTTCCTTTCAAAATAACAAATGCGCGTTCAAGGAATTCAAAACCCTAATGCCCTGCGGCCCAGCCGACGCCCGGGGTACTTAGGCTTGGCTCGGGACCTATGCGCCTGCCCAAGTAATTCAAAACCCTAATGCCCTATGCGCCCATCCAACTTAATCAATTTCGAAGTAAGAAACAAAACACCTTCAGAAGAACCCACAGCGCATTGGAATATAAGGCAATCATACACACAGGACCAGTATACAAGGGTAATTATTCATTTACATGAAGACATACATCTTGACAACCTGGGACGAAAATGGACGCCTGAAGTAACACATGAGTAACTCAAGCACTCCTTCTGGATGATACAGAATGAAGATTGATGCCTGAGGTAACACACGTGGAGTCCGGCCCCATCAAGACACCCTCGATCTTCGCCGTAAACAAGCAGAAAAAAGAGGAGGGGGTAGGGGCTGCCGCAACTTCTTCCCGGAGCGTGTAAAGACGCAAAGAAGAATTGCATTAACAGGGTCAGGAGGGGGGAGCCATCGTAATTTCTCTCCGGAGCACGAGAAGACGTAACTCCGGGCCGCCACCCGAGTACATGTCGAGAATATATATATATATATATATATATATATATATATATATATATATATATATACACACACACACACACACACACACACACACCAAGGGTTGCGGCAAAACAGATAGAAATATTCTCAAACCCGCGGTGTCCCCCAGCAATGACGTACCCTAGGATACCCTCGTCTTCCCGAGAAGCCGATGGTGCATGGGGTACACCGCCACCGGCCGACCGGGGGCTTGGGGATCAGCAGGATGGGTCATCTCCCCCATGCCCCCTGGAGGGCCACCTAAGGTCCTTTCCGTACTCCACGGACAAGCAGGGAGTTCCACCTCCCTCAGAATCTTCAGTGAGACCCCGGGCATCATCTCCGCCATGCCCCCTAGCAAAGGGGAGGACACCAAGGCTTCTACTCCTGTCTAGTCCTTCAAACAAGTGCAGCACGGGGGTTTGCACAAGGGACATGGAAGATGCACGTAATGACACCAGGGAGGAAGCGAAAACCAGAGGGATGGGAAAAGCTGGCTCTTCCCATCCCCCTATTTATAGTGCGGGGATTCTCCCCAAGCAGTTAACGCGCGGCCGGTGCCATAACTCCCAACGTCTTTTTGACTGACGCACCCTTAATGCGCCTAGGAACCCGCGACTCTTAATGGGTCCAATCAAGGAGATTGAGAATAATACGGAGGAGACGGTTCGAAAACCACCCCTGCACCTTAGCGAGCAGGGGCTAGCAACGAGACTTCGCTGATATAAATTCCTCGTGCAGGGATATGAAGCCTAGTATCCGCCTCGAAGGCAGTCGATTGGTGGAGCCCACGCGCAAAAACAAAGAGCACATACCTAAGCGAAGGCAACTTCTTCATCCCAGTACTAGTCCGATCAATCAGCCACACTTCCTTCGATCAGACTTGAAGGGAGGGACTTATGATAGGGTTGGAAAACCCGTGCCTGGTATAGGGGATGAAGAAGTCGGGACTTGGTATAACCTCTTATCTCGGGCCCCGGGGCCTCCGTCGGGGGTCGCACTCGGGAAGGTCGGACCCTTCCCTGAGAGGGAGGACCCCGAGAGCATTCCAGGAAATAGTGAACCTAAAGACCCCTGAGCCCGCATCTGGATGCGGAGTCCCCGCAATTAACGACCTCGGGAGCCCCAGGGGCCGCAGCTAAAGAAAGAGTGATAATAACACTGACTATTTCAAAAGAATATCCCTCTATCACCGAAAGCGGCGGACGCGGCCTGAATCTCGAAAACATGACCGCCATAAGGGAGGCACGATCAATCGGCTTGCCCGGGTATAAAAGGTAGTTCAATCCCTTCGGTAAAGGGGTTACAATCTCTCATCTCTGCATGTTTCCTTTCTTTGGCACCATCGTTTGGCTACCCTACTAACTTGAGCGTCGGAGTGGACTCCGCCGGACCCCTGCTGGAGTGTCTCCTAACGCTTGTGTTACTCTCGCAGGATTCCCTCGTTCCTCGACGACATAGCAACCTCCGCAGGGGCTGATCCTCAGTGACCGGCCATCGTCGACGACTCCTTCCGGAACAACATCAAAACTAATCAGGGCACCAATAGTCTCCTCCTTTTTGATATGGATCAACCCAAGTTCAGTTAGGGTTAAACTAAAAGAAATAACACTAAACATGAAAGAAATGTTTGCAAATTAAAACATTAAGCATAAAAGAGATGTTTGCAAATAAAACATCACAACCTCCCTCTGAACTTATGCTACTCTCCCCCTTTGATCACAGCAAAAAAATGGGGCACATCTAAAGCTAGGGAAGGAAAAAAATTAAAAAATTTGAATGAAATAATTCCGTTGAAATAATTTTCTTTCGAAATAAAAAAAACAAATTTAATAAAAATTTCATAAAAAGTCAAAACATGTTAGTAAAATTTGAAAGTTTTTGTATCAGTGGGAAATAGAGTTTTAAGTTTGTATAAAAATTTTCGACATTAAAAACTTTATTTGTGTCCGAAAATAAATCAAATATTGATTGAGTAGAATATTTGAAGAATGATTATTTAAATTTAAAAGCACTGCGAAAAATTCGAGTGAAATTTTACTGAGGGTCTACTGATCATATCTAAATTTGAAAAAATTAGATCTGGGAAAATAAATTTTTTTATATATTTTTAAAATTTAAAATTTGAATTGAGAACGTAAAATTGTGAAAATTCAAAAAATAATCAGAAAAATCTCAAAAATTCACAGTAAGTAATGAAAATATTTATGTATTCAGAAAAAATATGAATATAATTTTATCAATTTAAAATTTGACTGATATTTAGTTTTCAAAGACACTAAATAATCTGTTGAAAAAATAATAAAAAATTGTTAGCGCTAAAACATATACCGAGTAAAAATTAATCTAGTAAAGATTTTGGAACCCAAAACAAGTTCCTGTCTATGGGGTTAACTAAAATTTCATTGGTACATAGTTCTTGGACACTTTTCTAAGCTGACCGCTGTGATTTTTAATATACCAAGTTAGATTATCAGGATAACTATTTTTCTTTTGGCATAAACATGCTCTATCAAATTCTAATTTTTCAACTAGATTTCTCAAATTAACAACATCATTTTTCAGTTTATGAGAATCATCAGAAGAACATGCATTACTCAATTTCTTTTTTAATTTTTGATTTTATTTTTCTAATTTAAGATTAGCTTTAAGCATTACTTTAATACTAGAGTATAATTGATTGTGAGGGAAGAAACATACCTCACTTACTGGGTCTCTTTCGTTGAAAACCTTCTAGTTCCTGCTCAAAGCTTCCAAAGATCAATCTCTTCCTCCTAACCCTCATTCTCAATCTTGTAAAGGGGAATAGTATTTTATGAGAGGTTGCACTCCACCGACAATGAGTGAGTTCTAGCTAAAAATTGCTAGGGACTAATCCATCGATGGATTGAGGGATCATCCATCTCAAGGACAAGCCATGGAGTAGGAGCAAATAATATCCGAACCATGTTACATCGATAAGTGTTAGCACTTGTATTTTCATTGTTTATTTTATTTCCGCTTGCACATACTAACCTTGTAGGAAGAAACGCTAAAATTGTGGGTGAGAAGCTATTCACCCCCCCCCTCTAGCCTGTTGATACAATCTGACCCTGATTGGTGTTTTGGTGTTGACACCGATTTTAGTTTAGGTTAATGAGATGATTGGGATTAAGTCCTGGTCGGAGACTAGTCACACCTAGTTGGACTAGGTGGAGTGAAAAAGACCTAGTGGGACTAGGTGGAAACCCTGGCTTGGTAAGCCAGGTCGTAGCTTGAGAAGCTAGGTTGGATGAAATCCTGGCTTGGGAAGCCAGGTCCTAGCTTGAGAAGCTAGGTTGGATGAAATCCTGGCTTGGGAAGCCAAGTCCTATCTTGAGAAGCTAGGTTGGATGAAACCATGGCTTGGGAAGCCAGGTCCTAGTTTGAGAAGCTAGGTTCAGGTCCTAGCTTGAGAAGCTAGGTTGGATGAAATCCCGGCTTGGGAAGCCAGGTCCTAGCTTGAGAAGCTAGGTTGGATGAAACCCTGGCTTGTGAAGCCAGGTCCTAGCTTGGGAAGCTAGGTTGGATGAAATCCTGGTGAGTGAAGCCAGGTCCTAGCTTGGGAAGCTAGGTTGAAGTCCCGGTGAGTGAAACTGGGCATGAAGTCTTGGTCCGGGGGACTGAGCACGAGTCAGAGAAGGCTGGGAGCCCGTTCTCTTCACTTAGAGTGGATTTGGCCTTGCCTGGATCGGTCTGGTGACCGATCAGGGAAGTTGGCATGGAATTCCTTCGTGGATCGGTCTGGTAACCGATCCAGTGATGTCTGATCAGTCTGGTGACCGATCAGGGAGCATACAGAGACTTTGGATGTGTTCTATTCGGCTCCTGATCGGTCTGGTGACCGATCAGGGAGACTATTTAGATCGTTCTGGTGAACGATCAATTGTCGCGAGCTTCTCACTATAACCGATCAGGTTGGAGCCTGATCGATCAGGAGGTGCTCTGATCGGTCCCTAGACTGATCAGGCCACATCCTGATCGGTCTGGTGACCGATCAGTAGGCTTGGGCTACGAATCTGGAAAAACACCCTGCAATGGGGTGGATCGGTCTGGTGACCAATCAATGACTTGGGATCGGTCAGGGTGACCGATCACAAGAAGGTCGTGATTCCTGGTTTCTCACCGTGGACCGATCAGGCTGGAGCCTGATCGGACTGGACCTGTCCTGATCTGTCTGGTGACCGATCAGGGGTCACTCTGATCGGTCCGGTGACCGATCAGTAGCTGACAGCTTTAATTCAAAAACGCTGTCAGAGTTCTGATTACGTTCTGATTTCTACTAATACACTACTGATCTCTGCTCTGATTCTTCTGATACTTGATCTTCTGTTGATTTGGTGTGCTAATCATCTGCTAAGTGTGTAGATAACTCAGGGATCATCCAAGGAGGGTCAACTGGAGTCTTTTGCTACATCAGGTTTGGATGTTTTCCTTCTCAGGTTTCAACAGACGACTGCGCCACTGAGATGCTGACTGGGGCTGGGCTGAGGGGAGCTCAGGGAGTCCAGGAGAGGTCAGGGTAGCTGGGCAGTTGCAGTTGAGCAGCTGGGAGCTGCAGAGGGATGGCTGTGACCTGGCAATCGATGGGCAGAGGCTTAAGAGCTTGGTGGCTAAGAAGCCTCAGCAGAACTTTGATCGATCCATCTCTTTGAGCAAGCAACTGTGAGCGACAACTTTCATCATACTCTTGAGCACTTGGAGGAAACAAGAAGCTTGGTAAGTCCATCAGCAAGAAGACACGAAGAGCAGGGAGTTCTTGCGTGAGATCTGTGCTGAGTGGAGCTCGGTGGAGAGTTTTCTTGTGTTCTTTCGTTCCTAGTGCTCAGTAAGCCTCCTTGTTTCATTGTACTTAAGTTCATATCTTTGTTGAAATTGCTGTGGAGAGGTTTCTCCACCGAGAAGGAGGTTCAGTTGATATCCGGATTTTTCGGGGCTTGATCTGCCGACGATCAAGGGATCGCCCACCTCAAGGGCACGCCAAGGAGTAGGGGCAAGTTATCCCCGAACCTTGTAAATCCTCTTTGTTAGCATTTCAAGCTTGTGCTTAGGTTAGGGTTTTAGTTTCTGCAATACTCTGTTTTGTATTTGTCTTCCGCTGCTACTAACCCTATGTGCAGAGAACCCTTTAAACGTTCAAGAAGTTTGTGTCTGGCTACATTCACCCCCCCTCTAGCCATCCAAGCACCAACAAGTGGTATCAGAGCCTGGGGCTCTGTTTAAGTGGCTTAACATCCGAGAGCTATTAACAATGGCTTTGAGAGAAGGATTTAGCACCACCCGACCTCCCTTCTTCGACGGATCCGATTTTCAATATTGGAGGTCTCACATGGAGTACTACCTCAAGACCGACATTGGAATGTAGTTCTCCATGAAGGAAGGCTTCATTCCTCCAAGTGACGCGGAGGGAAAAGAGTTGGAATCTTCACGTTGGTCGGCCGAGCAAACGCGCAAAGGAGAAGCTGATGCAAGGCGTTGGTGACTTTGCAATGTGGAATGAATAAAGACCAACTAATCAAGGTTGGCCCCTTTACAAGCGCAAAGGATTTGTGGAACAAACTCATCGAGCTTCACGAGGGCACCCGAGACTCGAGAATAGCCAAGAGGGACTTGTTCCTCAATCAACTACAAAATCTCTCCATAAAGGAGAGTGAAACGGTAAGTGAACTTCATAGTAGATTCAAAGAAGTTCTCAACGGTCTCCACTCCATTGACGAAAAGGTCGAGAACCACGACCTTGTGAGGTATGTGTTAAAAGCTTTTCCAAGGAATGCCTTGTGGTCATCCATGGTGGATGCCTACAAGGTTTCTAAGGGTTTGTCAATTGTAAAATTAGATGATTTATTTTGTGAAATGGAGCTGCATGAAATGGCTAACAAAGGCCTCAAGGAGAAGGGGATTGCACTTGTAGCAGGGGAAAAGACCAACAAGAAGAAGGAGAAGAAGAAGGAGAAGGAGGTTTCTTCGTCTTCATCCGAATCCGAGTCCGAGTCCGAGGAGGATGGCAGCGAGTCTTCTTCCTCCGAGATGGCCAACTTCGTAAGAAGGATGATGAGGAAGAGTCGATGCTACAAGGGCAAAGGTAACCCTAGTGAAGTTAAAATTGATAAAGCTAATATCACTTGCTTTGAGTGTGGCAAGAAAGGGCACTTCAAGAAAGACTGCCCAAAGTTGAAGAAGAAGGAGGATAAATCAAAGAAAAAGAAGGTCTTGAAGGCCACATGGGATGAATCATCCTCTAGCTCATCCGAAGAAGAGAAGGAGGAGAAGAGTACTCGCCATGTAGCACTCATGGCTATTGAAGATGAGGAGAGCAGTGATGAATCCATGGACTCCTCAAACACGGCTTCATCATCTTCGGATGATGAAGAGGTAATCTCTCCCGAATTAGACAAATGTTATAAGACCATTGCATGTTTAACCGAATTGTTAAAGAAGTCAAAAAAAAGGTTAAGTCATTGAAAGTAGAAGTAGAACATTTGAAATCCTCTAAGGATGAGGATATTGATGATTTTCATGTAGAGATGTTAGAAGATGAGAACAAATCTTTGAAGAGTGAGGTTGAGAGACTCAAGAATATTCTTGAAAAATTCTTAACAAGCTCTAAGACTTTGGATATGATTTTAAATGTACAAAGGGCGGTTTACAACAAGGCCGGTATAGGTTACCAACCTCAAGAACCTACCTTTGTTTCCTTGATGTCTAGGACTGAAGTTAGACCACTTAAGACTCCTAGGGTTCAAAGGAAAGTGGTCAAGGCATGGGTGTCTAAGTCTTGCATTGTAGGTGTTTTAGGTCCCAAGATTTGGGTACCTAAATCTTCTATCTTTCGTATTGTGTAGGTCGTGATTGAGGGGGAGCATCTATCAACTTGGTTCGTTGATAGTGGGTTCTCCAAACATATGACCGGTGATAGATCCTTATTCACTATCCTTCAAAGAAAAAGTAGAGGTAATGTTTCCTTTGGTAACAATGGTAGTCTTAAGGTGTAGGGATAGGAGACATTCAAATATCCGAATGTCTTAGGATTAAGAATGTCCTTCTAGTCAAGGGGATGACATTTAATCTCCTAAGTGTCAGTCAATTGTGTGATGCGGGTTACACAATTGATTTTTAATCAAGTCAATGTCTAGTTAGACAACATGACACATTTGACACGGTACTAGTAGGCACAAGAGTAGATAATATTTATCAAGTTTCTTTTAAAAGTGCTATTAATGTTTCCGTTAAGTGTTTCATGTCAAGAGAAGATGAGTCCACCCTTTGACATCGGAGATTGGCACACGTGAATATGAAGAACATCCGGATGTTGGCCAACAAGGGACTAGTTCGTGGCTTACCAGCATCAAGTATGAAAAGGAAAAGATTTGTGATGCATGTCAAATGGGTAAGCAAACAAAATCTACACATAAAGGTAAAAGCACTGTAAGTACTTCTACCGCTTTGGATTTACTTCACATGGACTTGTTTGATTGTAGCACCATTATCTCCTTGAATGGTAGTAGATATTATTTTGTGATCATTGATGATTTTACTAGATATACTTGGACCTATTTTCTAAAATATAAGGATCAAACCTTAGATGTTTTTATTTCATTTTGTAGAAGAGTTGAAGATGAAAAATCATCAACAATTAAAACAATTAGGAGTGATCATGGAGGAGAATTTCAAAATCAAAGATTTTTAGAGTTTTGTCAAGAGAGAGGGTATAGACACGAGTTCTCTACTCCTAGAACACCACAACAAAATGGTGTTGTAGAAAGGAAGAATCGGGTCTTACAAGAGGCTGCACGAAGCATGCTCAATGAGTACTCCTTACCGAGTTACTTATGGGTTGAAGCTGTGAACACAGCTTGCTACGTGCAAAACCGAGTCCTCATTCATAGATTCTTAGGGAAGACTCCTCATGAACTTTGGTTTGGAAAACCACCTACAGTTAAACACCTTAGGGTGTTTGGGTGTAAGGTGTTTATTCTAAACACCAAGGACCACCTTGGAAAGTTCACAGCAAAAGCTGATGAAGGGATACTGGTCGGGTACTCCCTCGTTAGCAAAGCTTACCGAGTCTATAACAAGAAATCTAGATTAGTTGAAGAGTCTTCTGATGTTATTTTTGAGGAAATTCCAAAAGCGAATGATCAATCAGAAGATGTAGAAGGAGTTCAATTCGAACTTAGGAAACTAGGTTTGGATGGAAGTCCAAGTGTTGTAGATGGTGGTGATGAGTCTGATGACGGTGAGCCTAGACAACTCATAGATCAGCTGGATCCTGAGGCTGAGCCTGTGTCTAGTGACACCATCCAAGAAGCACCACCAACACCAAGGCCAACTAGGTTAGCCTCTAGTCATCCCCAAGATCAAATTGTTGGAGATATCCATCATGGGGTTAGGACTAGATCATTCTTTAGGAATGAGGCTAATGAAGTTGCCCTAATTTCCGAAATTGAACCTAGAAAAATTGACGAGGCATTAAATGATCCCGATTGGATCATTGCCATGCAAGACGAACTAGGTCAATTCGAAAGAAGTCAAGTTTGGGACTTAGTCCCTAGACCTAAGAAGACCACCATTATTGGAACCAAATGGGTCTTCAAAAACAAGTTGAACCATAAGGGAGAAATCGTAAGAAACAAGGCACGCTTAGTAGCCAAGGGCTACAGTCAAGTTGAAGGCCTTGATTACGATGAGACCTATGCTCCGTGGCACGATTAGAATCCATCCGATTGATGCTTGCATTTGTAGCATATCGAGGTTTTAAACTCTATCAAATGGATGTCAATCG
Organism: Boesenbergia rotunda; assembly: GCA_024364735.1. Classification (NCBI taxonomy): domain Eukaryota; kingdom Viridiplantae; phylum Streptophyta; class Magnoliopsida; order Zingiberales; family Zingiberaceae; genus Boesenbergia; species Boesenbergia rotunda. The sequence goes on along the minus strand of JAGFNQ010001848.1, from coordinate 114,618 downwards.
GCCTTCCTAAATGGTTTAATAAGAGAAGAGGTCTATGTCGAACAACCTCCGGGGTTTGAGAATTCCGAATTTCCAAACCATGTGTTCAAGCTCAAGAAGGCGCTCTACGGCCTTAAACAAGCACCCCGGGCTTGGTATGAGCGGTTGTCGACATTTCTAATTGAAAAAGGTTTTGTAAGAGGATAAATAGACCCTACACTATTTCTACGAAGAGATGGTGACAATATATTTGTAGCCCAAGTATATGTCGATGACATAATTTGTGGCTCAAACAATAAGGGCTATTTAAATGAATTTATTGGACACATGGAGAGTGAATTTGAAATGAGTCTAGTGGGAGAGTTGACTTTCTTCCTTGGACTTGAAATCAAGCAAACTTGTGACGGAATCCATGTGCACCAATCAAAGTACACTCAAGGGATGCTCCAAAAATTTAACATGAGTGATTCGAAAGAGGTACCACTCCCATGGCTACAAACACACGTTTAGACAATGATGAGAGTGGTAAACCTGTTGACTTAACTCAATATCGGAGCATGATAGGTAGTTTGCTATACCTCACAGCTAGTCGACCTGATATTCTTTTTGCTGTGGGTATGTGCGCTAGGTACCAAGTCTGTGCCAAGGAATCTCATTTAATTGTTGTTAAAAGAATTTTGAGATAACTTAAGGCACAATTGGAGTTGGTCTTTGGTACCCCCGTACCGAGTCGTTTGACCTAATTGGCTACACCGATTCCGACTATGCTGGGTGCAAGTTGGATCGGAAGAGCACGAGTGGGGGTTGCCAATTCTTAGGATCATCATTAGTTAGTTGGTCAAGTCGGAAGCAACATTGTGTTGCTCTCTCCACGACCGAGGCAGAATATATCGCCATGGGAGAGAGTGTATCGCAATTGTTGTGGATGATTCATACACTAGAGGACTACGAATTAACCTATAAGGGTGTGCAAGTGTTGTGTGACAACATAAGCATGATAAACCTAACAAAAATCCAGTCCATCATTCTAGAACCAAGCATATTGAAGTGCGTCACCACTTCATTAGAGATCATGTACCTAGAGGAGATATTGTACTCTCACATGTAGAGTCAAAATCGAACCTAGCGGACATTTTCACTAAATCACTTCCCGAGAATGAATTTAGTTTCTTACGAAGGGAATTGGGAATGTGTCGTGTTTCATAGGATTAAAAAGCATTCAAAACCCTTCATGATTGTTTCAAATTGTTGGGAACAATTATTGGGCAACTTGGGGACATCTCACACAAACTATAAGGTTTAACAAAATGTTTTTGTTTGCTAGAAATGGGGTGAGATGCTAGGATCAACCAAATTACTCAAAATATCAATGCATTCCTTGAGAAATTAGGTTGACAAGACAATAATCATTAAATTGACCAAGTATGGGGAAAACCAATGCATAACATATGTGTACTTGGCTCCATGATCATACTTAGACATTCCAATCAAGGAAACTTGATTGGAGACTTTATATTGATACAAACTTGTTTGATCATTGGATGAATGTTTTGATTGATCTTGACCTCACTTGGTTGGAACAAATTGATTTCTTAAATCCATAAGGACCTTTGATCCTTGTTAAGGGATCAATTATAGTCCTCCACAATCAACAAAGTTACATCATATCGTATCGGAATTCATTCGGAAGTCTGAAACTGAAGTTTCTGATTGTATCAGAAAAATTCCTGATACCTGATCGGTCACCGGACCGATCAGGAGGTTGCCTGATCGGTTACCGGACCGATCCGGAGTAGGTCTGATCGGTCCAAATGACCGATCAAGCCGAATTGCAATAACCCACTGAAACCCCTCTATGTTGGCCTGGATCGGTCCACTGACCGATCTGGCCCCCTGTGGTGATCGGTCCACCGACCGATCAGGAGGGTCACAGAAAACCTCACAAACTCACTGTTCGCTCCCTGATCGATCGGTAGACCAATCAAGGGCTTGCCTGATCGGTCACCCGACCGATCAGGACCAAGCCATACCAATCAAGCTGGAGCCTGGTCGGTCTGAGAGTTCCTGGATCGAACGGTGATCCGTTCGATCGCAATAAATTTTGGTTGGTGATCGGTCCACCAACTCGTTTAATCACGTCTCCACTCTTCCTCAACCCTAGCCGACCCTTCCAAATCGCACCAGAGTTCTTCCTTGTGCGAGTTCTTGCGTCCTCTTCTCCCTTCTTCCTGAGATCTGAAGTTTTCGACAAGCTCTAGCTTCCTCTGTTGTGAATCTTCACCAAGATCTGTCTTTGTGAGTGTTCTCTGTGCGCTCTCTTGCGCAATCTGCAAGCTTCTCCCATGCAAGCTCCTGCGGTTTTCATCTCCTGCACGTGAGCTCTCACTCTCTAAGGTTTCGGCGAGCTCTTCCTTGCGTGCACGTGTTTATTTTTACTCCATGTTCAGCAAGGTCAGGCCACTTGTGTGTTCTCTTCTTCCAACCGTTTAGATCTTCCTCAATCAATCGCATGGCACCAAAGTAAGCATTTTTCGTGCGATTTTTATTTGTTATCCTATAATTTGTGATATTCGTGAACTAATCCTTGATCATATTGTGGTGTGTGCGCCATGTGTCTGTCGTGACCTTGCCATGACCCTTAACTGATTAAACCCTAATTTCATTTGATCCATTCATTGTGCTATGATTCATTTGATCAAACCATCCTGCATTTGATTCATTGTGTCTGTCATGCATTTCAACATTTGATTTGTATAAATTCCATCAAATGTCATGACTTTCCAATGCTTCATTTACTCATCCTTAATCCAAAATTTTGTGTCATGATCTTCCATTTACTTATCCTTGTTCCAACATTAGGAAATCCTCTAATGGCAAGGAACCCGCTGCAGGAACCTCGAAGGGCAAAGGCCCTTCATCGTCTGTACCCCCTCCTAGACCCCCAACCTGTAGGACTGGTGCCGTCGATAGAGGGGGGGTGAATATCGACCATTAAAATTCTCGCGGAAACTTTCGAACTATATTCAGAGCGTTAGTGCAACGGAAAATAAATATAGAAAAATAAAAGCAAGAATAGCTTACATCAGTTGTGTTTGAAGCAGAGGGGTCGAAGCTCCTTATATAGGCTTCATACGGGCGCCTGATACGCTGGGGGCGCCCCTATGAACTCGGTCAAACCTTATCCCCGAGCCGAACTTGCCGCAGCTGATAAGATCTCTGACCAGGGCAACTGGGACCTCCCGGGCGCCTGAGGAAGGCTTATCTTGTGTTTCGACCTCGAAACAGCAAAACAACCTTCAACTTGGGCGACCACGTAGTCCCGGGCGCCTAACTGGAAGCCTATTCTGCTTACTTCACAAAACTGCAACATTTCCTCTTTGGCTTGGGCTCCCCCATCATACTGGGTGCCTGGCTTCATGCCTTGCAACCCAACACTAGGTTTTAGGCTTTGATCTGGGCGCCCCCATCAGTGAGGGCGCCTGGGTTGGTTGGTTTCCAGCCTTTCGCCTGCTTTATCTCCGGTTCTTGATACCTGCAAGATACACAAACACAAAGCACATATACATACAATATTAGCCTTAAGGACTTGGTTCGGACTTCGGATTTCCACGAAACCCTAGGTCGAACCGACGCAAGTTCCCACCCCCGAGAACGCGCCTTTCACCTACTCCTCTCAAGAGACGGTTGCCACCCAATCCTTCGAGTGGACTTTTGCTTAGCTTTCGATACTTCCGGACCTCGAGACGCTCGAACCCTGACCCGTCTCTACTTCTGTCCTTAGTCATCGCTCAGCTAAGTTGCTCAGTCCCTCGGACCAAGACTTCGTGCCCAATCCCTAAGTCTAGGACTTCGGTGCCCAACCCTCGGCCAGGTCTTCTTGCCCAGCCCTCGACCAGGACTTCGGTGCCAACCCTCATCCAGGTCTTCGTGCCCAGTCCTCGACCAGGACTTCGTGCCCACCTTCCGAGCAAGTCTTCGGTGCCCAGCCCTTTGCCAGGACTTAGTGCCCAATCCTCGATCAGGACTTAGTGCCCACCTTCCGAGCAAGTCTTCGGTGCCCAGCCCTTTGCTAGGACTTAGTGCCTAGATTCACTAGGACTTTGGTCCACTTTGTTACTTCTCTCTTAATTCCCCCTTTGTCTGTTTAATGTATCACTGACTTAAGTAAATTATCAAACATTAAAACACTTAGAGGAGAACATCATTGATGCAACTTGCACCAACAATCTCCCCCTTTTTGATGTTTGATAATAACTTAAGTTAGATTCGTTTAAAATGCTAACTTACAATCCTTGGGATCAAAAGAAAATAAAAAATGATATACGTTTTGAAACTACATTTTGATCTTTGGGAGAAAAATATTTTCTAACATGAGCTTACTCTCCCCTTTTTAAAAAAAATATTTTGATTTTCATTGATCCTTCTGGAAGACACCAAAAATTTTCTGACTTAAGCACACCAAAAATTTTCTAACTTAAGCACACCTCTCCCCCTTTGTCATACATCAAAAATCACCAGAAATACTTGCGCCAACAATGAGAACATTTGGTTCTTTTTGAAAATTCTTAGTATAAGTTTTTGAAAGCATTGCATAAAGCTAAGTACTTAGGTATTTTGATCTTAGAAAACTTAAACAATATTGCTTTTTTTTGAGAAAATACCGTATTTTTGAAAAATGCATAACTTTGAAAGAATACTATGAGCTTTGAAAAGTTACAAATACTTTGAAAAAAAATGATCTTTGAAACATGCAAATACTTTAAAAGATATTATGAATTTTTGAGAAATATGCAAGTACTTTTGACAAAATAGATTTTGAAAAATATAAGTACTTTTTAAAGCAGTATAAGAATTTTTGAGAAGTACTTGACATGGTTCCTTTTCCAGTCTGACACAATCCTAGGAAATCTTGTTGATTACAAGGACATTTTCCTAAGTGTCCTGGAAAATTCTCCAAATTCAAGTAAGTACTATTTCTGAACAGAATTTTGATAGAAAAAAAATGATAGTATTTTGAAAATACATGTAAGTACATTTTGAAAAATGTATGAATTTTAGAAGACATAATATTTTACTTGACTTGGTTTATCTTCCAGTCTGTCACAATCATAGGAAACCTTGTTGACTACAAGGATATTTTTCCTAAGTGTCCTGAAAGATTTTTCAAACTCAAGAAAACATTATTTCAAATTGATTAAAACCAGACGAATTTTTGAAAATAATAGTATTTTTAAAAAAAACTGATAGTCTTTGAAGGGATACTTATGTTTTCAAAAGGATTTGAAAATACCGCGCATGAAAACATTTGAAATATTTAATAATTATTGACCTCCCCCTAAATTTGACCCAGTCCTGGGAAGCTTGTTGACCACAAGTACTCTTCCTTCGAGTCTTTAGGATTTGGTTTAGATTACAAAGAATGATTTACCGATTTCAAGAATAAATGATTATAAAAAAACTTTTCTGAAATTCTTCTTTTGACTCAGACTCCCCCTAAATTTGACACATCCTTGGAGCCCTTGTAGATCATTAAGTGGACCTTCCTCTGTGTCTTTAGGGTTTATCAAAATCAAATGAATGATAATTTCAAGTAGATAAATTTTGAAACCACAATTTAGAAAGACGATAATTTTTAAAGTATAAGCCTTTTTGAAAACATATGTGATAGAAATTGAGACGCAGTTTTCGAAAAGTCTTTTCAAATAACAGAAATTTTTTTTAAAAGAGTGAAAACACTCCCCCTGTACCCGACATCATTTGACTCTATCTAAGTGCCTTAAGGAACTATAGTGTTGTCTTAAGAGGCTTGTGTCTAATTGCGTAAGTCAAATAATTTTTGAAAATGATATAATTTTTGAAAACATATCATATATATTCAATCAGACAAGCATGAATTTCATACAAACATTATTATGTTGAAGCTCTATTTTGAAAAAATATTTTTAGAAAAATATTCTAACAATTTTGAAAATAGTTTTAAAACATGCTCATCAATTTCTTAGTCCTTAACATCTCACTCATTCTAGGTGTCTCAATACAGCAAGCATGGTTGCCTTATGGGTGTATTGTGAGATGCTTGAATCATTTTTCTTAATTTATTATTAAATCTAAGATTTGATTGAAACTTGTGTTAAATTCAAATCTAGCAATAGTAACGTGAATTTGATTTTCAGTAATTGGCTTCCAGGTCTTGGCGAGACACTAGGCCTTCTTTGGTCGTAGCCTTATTGGATCATCAACCCTTTCCTTGATAAAGTCTTTTATAGAAAATTCATCTTCAAGTTACTTCTTGAAAGATTTTGGTTTAACTAGTTTGGGTCTTGGATCGGTAGCTTCGGCTAGTTCCGCCAAGATGACTTCCCTAACATACTATCATCTCACCTCCACCCAATACTAGGTTGTTCAAGTTTCAATTATTCTTTTTCCTATAGCCATTCTAATTTATGCATAAAACTAAATATGAATGACAAGTCATATATTTAAAAGAAAATAACAGATGCATGTCCATGGCATTAATGCATGATTCAAACAAGTCCAAAGCATTTTAATTATGTTTCTAAAGATGTATCAAATTCCCGATTTGATACATGTCGTGTGAACCAGCGTATATGTCAACCCACTTTGACATATTTAATTTTTATCAAATTAATTGTTACGGTTTGGGTAAGATTTTATTTAATTTGAGTTTAAGTTATTTTAGAGTTATATTAAAACGGATTAATTAATTTAAGAATTAATTTAATTAATGATTAATTAAGAATTAATTTGAATTTGAGTTAAGATTTAATTAATTTAAATTAATTTAAGTTTGAATTAATTAAGATTGAATTAATTTGAAGTTAATTTGAATTAATTAAGATTGAATTAATTTGATTTTAATTTAAGTTGAATTTAAATAAGATTTAATTAAATTAATTTAAGTTTTAATTTAATTAAGATTGAATTAAATTAATTTAAGTTCGAATTTAATTTAATTTAATTTAAATTTAATTTTAATTTAATTTGATTTTAGTTTTAATTTAATTTTAATTTAATTTAATTTAATTTGATTTTAGTTTTAATTTAATTTTAATTTAATTTAATTTAATTTGAATTTAATTTAATTTAAATTGAATATAATTTAATTTAATTTGATTTAATTTGAATTTAATTTAATTTGAATTTGAATTTAATTTAATTCGAATTTAGATTTAATTTAATTAATATTTGAATAATTAAGGTTGAAATGATTGATTAATAGTTGTGGGTTTAAGTTCAGAATTTTCATTATTTCGAAAATTTCTTACTCTTCTTTATCTATCTTTTCAAGTTTTTCTAACAATTCAGATTTGTTTGAACCTTTGTAAACTTTATTTATTATGGTCTTTATCTTAGATAGTTCTATATACTCCTCATCCTCAAAATTATATCTTTCAGTATCCTCAAATTAGGAGGAGTAATTTGGGTCACTAGTTAACGTTTTGTAAAAATTTTCAAGATTATCTATAATTAAGTTGTTATCTAGAAAAATTTCATCTTCAGAATTATCCTCAAGAATATTTTTAACAAAATCATTTTTATCCTCAGAAATAATATTTTCAGAATTAACTTCTGGATTATCCTTAGGATTTTCAAATTCAATTTCAAAGTTATACAACGGATTTTCAAATTTGACTTCATAATTATCTAAAGGATTTTCAAATTTAGAATTATCTTTAAGATTTTGAATTCAATTTTATCCTTAAGATTTTCAAATTTGAATTCGGGATTAATTTCATATTTAAATTCAGAATTAATTGTATCATTATCCGTAGAATTATCAGAGTTTATTTCAGATTTAAGTTCAGAATTAATTTTAGCAATTATTGAATTGGTATTAATGATTAAACAATTTATTTCTAATATTTTAGCCATATTCACATTTTGTAACTTGTCATTCAAAATATCTACTTGACTATGCAGTAATTCTAACTTATCAGGGAAATTATCTAAATTATTAAAAGACAATGTAGGAATTTGTAAAATTTTTGGAACATAAATCTTACGTACCTTCGCCGGACACTTATTTTTGTAGTGTCCGTACTTCTCGCATTTGAAGCATCGTACATGATCCTTGTTTTTCCGGACTCCTGGCGCTGGTGCCCCCTTTGCGCCGGTGGTGTAGATCGAGTCTTACGAGTAGGGCACTGCTTTTTATAGTGCCCTCTCTCCCTGCACGTGAAACAAATAATATGGAACTTAAAAATGGACATAAAAAAAATTGTACCTGATTCACCCCTGGGCTCCCCCTCAACTCCTGGCATCGTTGCTCCGTCGGCGGTTAGTCCGGTGAAGAGCGGCCTATAGCTCTGATACCAATTGTAGGATCGGTGGCGTCGATAGAGGGGGGGTGAATATCGACCGTTAAAATTCTCGCGGAAACTTCGAACTATATTCAGAGCGTTAGTGCAGCGGAAAATAAATACAGAAAAATAAAAGCAAGACAGACACGCGGGATTTATTTACTTGGTTCCCGACCCCCCTGGGTCAGTACGTCCAAGGCCTATGTATTCGGCGTGAGTCCACTATTGGTCTCCTTTCCGGAATTTCCGAAGGCGGAGAAAACCCGTCTTACAGTTGATAATTACAAGCAAGAATAATGAAAATTAAATGCAGAATTAAATAACAGCAAACCGAACAAAACAAAGTCTGAAGCTCGGCCGATCTAGACCTCCGAAGTGCCGCGCACTTCCTCCTGGAGCCTCCCGGTCGTAGAGCCTCGTCTTTAGCGTGTTGTCGTCGTCAGAATGATCAAAATAGCTTACAGCAGTTGTGTTTGAAGCAGAGGGGTCGAAGCCCCTTATATAGGCTTCATACGGGCGCTGATACGTGGGGCGCCCCTATGAACTCGGTCAAACCTTATCCCCGCGCCGAACTCGCCGCAGCTGATAAGATCTCTGACCAGGGCGTCTGGACCTCCTGGGCGCCTGAGGAAGGCTTATCTTGTGTTTCGACCTCGAAACAGCAAAACAGCTTTCAAGTTGGGCGCCCGCGTCGTCCCGGGCGCCTAACTGGAAGCCTATTCTGCTTACTTCACGAAACTGCAACATTTCCTCTTTGTCTTGGGCGCCCCCATCATACTGGGCGCCTGGCTTCATGTCTTTCAACCCAACACTGGGTTTTAGGCTTTGATCTGGGCACCCCCATCAGTGAGGGTGCCTGGGTTGGTTGGTTTCCAGCCTTCCGCCTGCTTTGTCTCCGATTCTTGATACCTGCAAGATACACAAACACAGAACACATATACATACAATATTAGCCTTAAGGATTTGGTTCGGACTTCAAATTTCTACGAAAGCCTAGGTCAAACCAACGCAAGTTCCCACCCCCGAGAACGCGCCTTTCACCTACGCCTCTCAGGAGACGGTTGCCACCCAGTCCTTCGGGTGGACTTTTGCTTAGCTTCCGATACTTCCGGACCTCGAGACGCTCGAACCCTGACCCGTCTCTACTTCTGTCCTTAGTCATCACTCAGCTAAGTTGCTCAGTCCCTCGGACCAAGACTTCGTGCCCAAACCCTAAGTCCAGGACTTCGGTGCCCGACCCTCGGCCAGGTCTTCTTGCCCAGTCCTCGACCAGGACTTTGTGCCCACCTTCCGAGCAGGTCTTCGGTGCCCAACCCTTTTCCAGGACTTAGTGTCAAATCCTCGATCAGGACTTAGTGCCCACCTTCCGAGCAGGTCTTCGATGCCCAGCCCTTTGCTAGGATATAGTGCCTAGATTCACTAGGACTTTGGTCCACTTTGTTACTTCTCTCTTAATTCCCCCTTTGTCTGTTTAATGTATCACTGACTTAAGTAAATTATCAAACATTAAAACACTTGGAGGAGAACATCATTGATGCAACTTGCACCAACACAACCTCCTTCTGATGATAGATTTCAAAATGCTCACTTCGAATTTTTCTTTCACAGTCGAACCTTCAAACTCCTACCTTGTCGAACTGTGGACCAAGTGTTTGTTTACGAACATTGTCCTTCAGTACGCCAGATCATTGAGTTCTACGAGCTAGGATCCATTCTCTTCCTTGAGCGGCCAATAAATTTTGATTTAGTATCCGAATTTTATAACAATATGGTCAGTGGAGAGGGTACGGGGTATAGGACCCGAGTGGCCAGTATCAACCTCAATTTTGATTTATCAGCTTTCACTGACTTTTTAGCTTGTCATCGTTCAGATAATGACTTCCCGCTTTACCCTTATCTTCCAAATCCTCTACCAGTTCCCTTCGATGGAGTCACTCCTGACTCTATCCACGAGTATTTTTTCGGCCATCCCAGGCCGAGGGGTCCTGGTGAGCCTGCCGATGATTTTCCCACATTTGCCGCTCTCAGTCATTCCCCCGCTGATTATGTCCTGTTTAAAATTATCACTAACTGTCTGATCCCTATTACTTCGAAGCCCTTAGTAGAAATTCGCTCATTCCACTGCTTGATGCTCTACGGGATGCATCAGCAGTTAGACTTTGACATCATAGCGACCATCTATTTCTCCATCATCACCTATAGTCAGATCGACCGTCAGACGGTTTACATGCCGTTTGGACATATCATTACTGCCTGGCTTCATTCGGTCGGTATCGACGTGTCACAGGGCAGGATCATGTTGATGGTTCGGCAGGACTGCCAACTTGGCCGACGCGCGTTGACCTAGTCTGGCATTATCGTCGGATCGCAGGGGCTGAGGTGGAAGGATAGGAGAGGTCTTGGGGAATTACCTAGGGCGGCCTATGTGCAGATACCCGCAGCTCCGGCTTTTCATCAGGAGCCGCCCGCTACTGCAGAGGGCCACTATAAGCCAGATCCGGATCTTCGCTGGCAGATTGCGGAGATGGAGCAAACGATCCAACATGATCTTAATATGACAGAGCTCTGGCGGCAGGAGGTCCGCTCTGAGTTTCAGTCTTTCGACTGCAGATTGCTCGCGATCGAGTCCGATGTCTCTGGGGTCTGCTCCCGGCAGGAGGCGTGGTACGAGGAGTGGCGCGCCTGGACTGCTAGTCATCCGTACCAGCCTTCATCTTCTGGAGCTGCGCCCTCCAGCAGCACTGCACCAGGGAGCATTATACCTATTGATGATACATCTGACGACGACCCCCCCAGGATTGATGATTCTGATGTTGACTATTATGGCTTGATAATGTATTTGACCGTTATGACTTGGTGTTGTTCTTGACTATGCTTTGATGCAGTGTTCTGCATCTGACTATATGACGATTTCCATGTATGACTTGCTACTCCATGCTTATTACTAGTTCTTGTTTTATTCCTATTCCGTGTTCATATGATGCTTATGATTGGTTTATCTTGCTTTACATTTATCATATGTGTTCATATACCCTCAAAATTAAATCATATCTTTGTTGTTTTGGGAGAACCCCTAGGTTTGAGGGGGAGAATGTTTAAACTTAACAACCGGTCTATACCCTTTTCGGTGTCTGACAAAGGGGGAGAGTGTGGTTGGTTAAGTTTAGGACTACTACGAGTTTAACTGTTGTAGGGGAGGATCCTGATTCTCCTACGATTCTGAAATTTGAGACAATTGAATTCAAATTCCTAAACTTAAAATCGGGTTGTCAAACAACAAAAAACGGGGAGATTGTTGATACAGACTGACCCTGATTGGTGTTTTGGTGTTGACACCGATTTTAGTTTAGGTTAATGAGATGATTGGGATTAAGTCCTGGTCGGGGACTAGTCACACCTAGTGGGACTAGGTGGAGTGAAAAAGACCTAGTGGGACTAGGCATACCTAGTGGGACTAGGCATACCTAGTGGGACTAGGCATACCTAGTGGGACTAGGTGGAAACCCTGGCTTGGGAAGCCAGGTCCTAGCTTGAGAAGCTAGGTTGGATGAAATCCTAGCTTGGGAAGCCAGGTCCTAGCTTGAGAAGCTAGGTTGGATGAAACCCTGGCTTGGGAAGCCAGGTCCTAGCTTGAGAAGCTAGGTTGGATGAAATCCCGGCTTGGGAAGCCAGGTCCTAGCTTGAGAAGCTAGGTTGGATGAAACCCTGGCTTGTGAAGCCAGGTCCTAGCTTGGGAAGCTAGGTTAGATGAAATCCTGGTGAGTGAAGCCAGGTCCTAGCTTGGGAAGCTAGGTTGAAGTCCCGGTGAGTGAAACTGGGCATGGAGTCTTGGTCCGGGGGACTAAGCACGAGTCAGAGAAGGCTAGGAGGTCGTTCTCTTGACTTAGAGTGGATTTGGCCTTGCCTGGATCGGTCTGGTGACCGATCATGGAAGTTGGCACGAAGTTCCTTCGTGGATCGGTCTGGTGACCGATCCTGTGATGTCTGATCGGTCTGGTGACCGATCAGGGAGCATACAGAGACTTTGGATGTGTTCTGTTCGGCTCCTGATCGGTCTGGTGACCGATCAGGGAGACTATTCAGATCGTTCTGGTGAACGATCAATTGTCGCGAGCTTCTCACTATAACCGATCAAGTTGGAGCCTGATCGATCAGGAGGTGCTCTGATCGGTCCCCAGATCGATCAGGCCACATCCTGATCGGTCTGGTGACCGATCAGTAGGCTTGGGCTGCGAATCTGGAAAAACACCCTGCAATGGGGTGGATCGGTCTGGTGACCGATCCATGACTTGAGATCGGTCAGGGTGACCGATCACAAGAAGGTCGCCATTCCTGGTTTCTCACCGTGGACCGATCAGGCTGGAGCCTGATCAGACTGGACCTGTCCTGATCGGTCTGGTGACCAATCAGGGGTCACTCTGATCGGTCCGGTGACCGATCAGTAGCTGACAGCTTTAATTCAAAAACGCTGTCAGAGTTCTGATTGCGTTCTGATTTTCTACTGATACACTACTGATCTCTGCTCTGATTCTTCTGATACTTGATCTTCTGTTGATTTGGTGTGCTAATCATCTGCTAAGTGTGCAGATAACTCAGGGATCATCCAAGGAGGGTCAACTGGAGTCTTTTGCTACATCAGGTTTGGCAGTTTTCCTTCTCAGGTTTCAACAGACGACTGCGCCACTGAGATGCTGACTGGGGCTGGGCTGAGGGGAGCTCAGAGAGTCCAGGAGAGGTCAGGGTAGCTGGGCAGTTGCAGTTGAGCAGCTAGGAGCTGCAGAGGGATGGCTGTGACCTGGCAATCGATGGGCAGAGGCTTAAGAGCTTGGTGGCTAAGAAGCCTCAACAGAACTTTGATCGATCCATCTCTTTGAGCAAGCAACTGTGAGCGACAACTTTCATCATACTCTTGAGCACTTGGAGGAAAAAAGAAGCTTGGTGAGTCCATCAGCAAGAAGACACGAAGAGCAGGGAGTTCTTGCGTGAGATCTGTGCTGAGTGGAGCTCGGTGGAGAGTTTTCTTGTGTTCTTTCGTTCCTAGTGCTCAGTAAGCCTCCTTGTTTCATTATACTTAAGTTCATATCTTTGTTGAAACTGCTGTGGAGAGGTTTCTCCACCGAGAAGGAGGTTCAGTTGATATCCGGATTTTTTAGGGCTTGATCTGTCGACGATCAAGGGATCGCCCACCTCACGGGCACGCCAAGGAGTTGGGGTAAGTTATCCCCGAACCTTGTAAATCCTCTTTGTTAGCGTTTCGAGCTTGTGCTTAGGTTAGGGTTTTAGTTTCTGCAATACTCTGTTTTGTATTTGTCTTCCGCTGCTACTAACCCTAAGTGCAGAAAACCCTTTAAAAGTTCAAGAAGTTTGTGTCTGGCTACATTCACCCCCCCCCTCTCTAGCCATCCAAGCACCAACATAGCCATCCGATCATTTCCATCAAAAGGTTGACTTGACACTTGGTAATTTAAAATCAAAGTGGATCAAAGGTTAATAAAACATTTGATGAGAAAGTCTTGATATGTCAAGGTTTATTAGTTATTAATAATTGGAAAGTTTCAACATGTCACAGATAAGTGAGTGTTAGGAAGAGGAAGTCCTGGTAGATTGAGGTAAATGGGATACCAGGCAATACGCGAATTCAACCTTGAGAAAGGCTGAATTTATGGTTCACAATCGATTAGCCTAAACACAGATTCAGGGTCTAGGGTCTAGGGTTAGGTAATCGATTGGCCTAAAGTAATTAATTGAGGCGATCGATTTAGAGCTTATTTCGGGAGCACAAAATGACTCGAAATTGATTGGTGCAATTGATTGGCATAATTGATTGTTGCAATTGATTGTTCGACTATGATTTTCAAACAAAAGCCTACTGAATTGATTAATTCAATTGATTCAGCATTGTTAATCGATTGGCAGTGTTTTCTCGAGTGACTAGAAGGATGTAGAATCTATTGAAAGAATTGATTGACATCTATTAATCGATTAGTTTGACTCACCAATCGATTGGTTAGATAGAACAGAGTCATTTTAGTAACCCTAGAAAAGGGGGTCTCGTGGAGATTTAAAGTCGCTAGTTCTTGAGGGTTTAGTGAAAAAGTGATGCTGCATTTCCTACCACTAAAACGTAGTCCAAAGCAAGAAAAGAGCAAGCAAAGTAAGATTCTTCATTGTAAAGTCATTTAATAATTTTTTTGAAATTGTATTTGTTTTTCTTGTTGTGTTCTTGTAAGAATAAATTTGTATGAGACTTCTCTACGTTCAAAATGTTTTCGAGAAGGAGAGTGTGTTGGTGCAATCAACCTCTAGTGTTTTGATGTTTGTTTAACAATATATTAATGGAGTTTAGTCAAGGTTGACCTAGTCGGGTGAGTAGTCTATCAAGTGACTAGTAAGAGAAAAACTCTAAGGGGAGGTTGCTAGGATGTATACTAAAAGCCTAGCTTTTGTATGAACATTTACATTTTGGAATGAGAATCACATGATCTTTGCTTGCATTTTATATTTGATATATACATGCTATTGTCTAATACTTTACATTGTAGATAACATGGTGTGTGGTGTCACACAGAAGATCATGTTATCAGTCCCTTGTAGAGTATAAGTAGAGGCTCATAATCTAGATGGTTTTTTACAAACCATTGGCATGGTTGTAGTGTAATTTGGTATTGGTTTATCTTGACCATAGAATTACACTAGTACACTTTGTGTATTGAGAAGGACGATATAGAGGTGATTCAATTTATATTGACTATATAATTGAATCAGGCCTTAGATATTATGGTGTACACGCTCTTAATCCCGATATAATAACGTGCGCATGTACTTAATATTTATTTATTTGATTTACTAATAGGCGAGATTTATTGGTTAAATCGATAAGCCCGGTAAATTAGAAAATAATATTATTTACATGGTGTGTCATTGATTATAGAAGGAAACCGTGTCCTGATGGTCAGGTTGATGATGTCCCCTTGAGGAGCTCATAAAGTTCATCATGAAAATCCTGCAGGTAGACTTGGTCCTACATGATGATAAGATTAAGTGGTACTACTCATGGAGTTAGATATTAATTAATTAAAGTGTCAGTAATTTAATTAATTAATGGGCATTCGATATCTTAAACACGGAGAGATTTTGTACACATAATAGGTGGAGCCCATATTTATTTATGGGGGTTAATGAGGTAGTTCAATGATGATCCTTTAGTGAATTGGATCATCATTAATGAATCGACTTTGATCCATTAGGTGGCCAAGACCCAACTCCTCCTCATGGTCCTTATTGTAGCCTATAAATACTTCATGTGTCATGAGACCAAGATATACCATCCAACTAACAAACCCTAAGCCTCTCTCCTATTCTCTCTTCCTCTCCCTCTCTCCTAGGGTTTGGGCGGCACCGGTAGAAAGGGTGAAGGAAGCTCTCGGTTGGAGGAAGAAGAAGGCTTTTTCTTTTTCTTCTTCTCTTCCTCTCTTCTCCCTCTCTTGAGCAAGCACAACAAAGGAGGAGATAGGGTAGTCGGTGGCAAGGAGAAGCTCTTCTTTGAGGAAGAGGAGTAGTGGTCGGCGGCGGCAAGGGCTTGGAAGAGGAAGAGAATTCTTCTCTTCTTCTTCTACTTCTTCTTCTTCATCTTGTTCTCTTCTTCCTTCTTGGCGTGCACGAGCTTGGAGCAAGGAGGAGGAGTGGTCAGTGCAAGCAAAAGGAAGGAGAAGCTTTGCTCTTTAGTTGGCCGACGGCAACCCTAATCCTAGGGTTTCGGCGCAACTTTGGAGAGAAGAGTTGGTGGCCTTGGTGACTTTGTTTCTTGGAAGATCATCGCCCACTCGACGTCCAAGAAGAGGTTGAGTCATACAATAGAAGATCGCGAGGTAAACGAGAGGTATATCTTCTTATTTTGGTTCCTTTGCTCTTGTTTAATTATCATATGTTATTTTTGTCATGGACCCCAATGATAAACACAAAAACCAGCGATCCATTCATCGTCTATTCCATAGCTAATCGGTTAGACAAGTTTGATTGCTAGAACAACAAGTTTGTTCAAGCGAGCGCTCGAATCGGTTAGTACGATGATGAGTCGGTTGCTTGGGTAATTATTCTCCATCCGGATTTGTTTCAATTAAAGAAATTTTAATCCGGGGACATGGAGAGGATTCCCATGCGCGATCAACCGAAACCCAACAGAGGTAACCTTAGGTCTTGGAGGAGTGAACTCCAAGCAAAGTCCTGGTGAGTGAAGTCAGACCCTAGTGAGTAAAGCTAGGTTGGTGAAGTCCTAGTGAGTGGAGTCAGACCCTAATGAGTAATGCTGAGTTGGTGAAAGTCCTAGTGAGTGAAGCCAGACCCTGGTGAGTGAAGTCAGGTTGGTGAAAGTCTTGGTGAGTGAAGCTAAGCAATGAAAACTCTAAGGTAGGTAACCTTATAAGTCTTGGAGGAGTGAACTCCAAGCAAGTTTGCGGTCGACTGGACTAGCTGATTTTTGTAAATCTAAGTATAGGTTTATCAAAACTATTTTGTATTACTATTGTTGTTGTTGTGCTAATTTAGTATTGCAGGAAAAGCTTTAGTGGATCAAGAGATCAAACACTGAGTAAGTCTAAATAAGTCTGGAGGACTCGATGTTTAGCAAGTGAGTAAAGGTAAATCTTGGAGGAGAGTGTTGTGAGGTTATGTCCAGATGGGACAGCCTTAGGTGTTGATCAAACTAGAGAAATCTACGAAGGTGTCCAAGTTAAGATCAGGACAAGTCCTACTGTCACCTACTCAAGCATACTATATATGTTTCTGTGCTAACTCTATTATGTAGGGTTAATTCTCAATATATTAAGTGTTAACAATTTAATGTAGATCAATCAAAGAAAGTTGACCAAAGGTTCGGTCTACTGACCGAGTGGATTGGTAGACTGAACCAACCAGATTATGCTAGATTAGGCATATTCCAGATAAATCGGCCGATAATCATCAATTCCATTCAATCCAAGTATTAGCAAACAAGTTCTTTGTAATCTTTCTTTCTTTTTCTGAGCTTTCCACTTGTAAGAGGCTTCTCCGCTCAAAGGAGTTTTACTCAGGAGAATCGAGTCATATTTTACCTTAGATTAGCAACCTCTCCAATTGCAAACCAAGTAAATTCGATTGGGGTTATAAATAGGCCCCTAGAGCTCAGTTTCCAAACATCCATCAACTGAAAACAATTCAGTCATTAGTTTTCTTTTGTATCGTGCTTTAAAGTCTGTAAAAAGCTTCTCCGCCAGACGGAGATTTTGATAGTGAGCTTCAGTCATCTTGGATTAGCAACCACCAGGTGCAACCAAGTAAATCTCTACGTCTTAGCCTTTTATTAGTTTATGTTTGCTTTAACTGATTTTTAACTAATCTGAATTCTTTGTGAGGCCACACAAAAGATTATCTTTTATTTTTACAGCGGCAATTCACCCCCCCCCTCTTGCCAGTCTACCTCGACCTGATAAGTGGTATCAGAGCCAAGACGTCGCAGAAGGACTAACCGCCAACTACAGCAAATTTTAAAGAATGGTTGAACCAGTGATCTACCCGCCGAAGTTTGAGGGGGAGCTCGGAGCATGGAAAAAAAATGAAGGTATTTTTTACTACTAATTATGAATTATTATTAACAATGAAAAATGATTTTTTAGCTCCAAAAGATAGCGAAGGAAAAATCAAGGAACCTGACTCCTGGAACAAAAAGGAACAAGCTAACGCAATAGCAAACGGAAAGGTAGAATTCCATTTGCTAACCATCCTCCCCGAACAAGATGTCAATCGCATCTGGAAGTACAGCTCGGCAAAGAAACTTTAGGAAAAGTTCCTGGAATTGCACGAAAGCACCTTAGAAGCAAAACTAGCACGACGAGACATCCTACAAAGCTAGCTTACCAACCTCTGAATGGAAATGTGTGGGATCGTTTAGAATCGATAGAGAGGGGGGTGAATATCGATCGATAATTTTTTGGAAAAACTTAGAGTAGTTTGCGCAGCGGAAAAGCAAAACAACGCTAACACGTTTGTTTTTACATGGTTCGGAGTTGCAGTCGGCTCCTACTCCAAGGCCCACGATCCTTGACCATTTACGATGGGAATTCTATATTGCGTAAAATTGTTACAACTTGAGTACAAATATAGAATTTAAAATACAGCACGTAAACAAAAATTATACCGACGACTGGAAGATTAGAATGTCGGAGTCGCGGGTCGTTGTTGGCGCTTGAGTCTTGAGCACGGAGCGTTTGGAGCAGAGCGCTTGAAAGAATGCGTAGAAAGAAGATGTTCCTGAAGCCAAGGGGGTGAACCCCTTTATATAGCAATCACTGGGGCGCCTGTGTTGAAGTGGGTGCCTGACACGTGGCCCATTTTGCGCGAAACTCAATCCGCAGACTTGGCCAGCGCTTATCCCTTCAACTGGGCGCCTGAGCTGACTGGGGTGCCTGTATGAACACAGGCGCCTCACTTGCTTATGCGACAGCATGCTTCGAGTGTCTTCGGAAGAACCCTTGTCTGGGACGCCTGTATCAACACAGGTGCCTGATCAAACAGGCGCCTGCCTACATTGAGGCACCTGGGAGCAAAACCTTTCACCCTTCGTTCCTGCAACCAAGTTAGTTCCAAAACACAAATAATAAACAATATAATATCATTTAAGCATGATTAACAACCTAAGCTGTCTTGGTTCTGACTTTGGGCTTCCCAAATGGAACCCTAGGTCGAACCGACGCCTAATGTTCCCTCCTACGGGGAACGCGTCCCTCCTATGGGGAACGCGTCTTCACCTACTCCTCTCAGGAGAGTTTACCTTTTTGCCAATTGGCTCCTCCTGTTGGAATTTTGCCCAATCCCCCGGATCAGGTCTTTGTGCCCAGTTCACGACCAGGACTTTTTGCCCAACCCAGCTTCACTCACCAGGTCTTCGGTGCCCAGTCCATGACCAGACTTATTGCCCAACCTTATGTCAGGACTTAGGTGCCCAACCCGTGACCAGACTTAGTGCCCAATTCTTAGAATCAGACTTCATGACTAGTGTACCTAGGACTTTTCCTGCACACTCGAGTAGCATTGTTAGATCACAATAAAACCTTAACTTCTGAACCCTTTGCCATTATCAAAACACAGGTTTGACTTTGGTGCTTTTGGCACCAACCATCTCCCCCTTTTTGATTTATGGCAACACGGTTCAAAAAGTTAAGTTAAAAAGTATTTAAAGCGCATGTCTAACAAGCAAAAAATTTTTATAAAACTATTAAGCTCCCCTGAAATATAACTTCTCCCCTGAAATTTTCAATGATATGCAGTTTTTCAAAAAATGTCTATGTATTAACTTTTGACTGAGTGTTTTACAAAACAAAGCAAAGTATTTGCAAAAGAAAAATTTTACACTTAGACAATTTTTAGAAAAGGTTTGCAAGCCCAAATTTTACTTAGAAAAATTTTCACCAAAAACTTTGCAACACAAAATCCACTTAAAATAAATTTTTGTACAAACTTTTTACTTAGAAAAATTTCTGTTAAGCCAATTTTTTTGCACAAAATTTTTACTTAGAAAAATTTTCACAAAAACCTTCTTAAAAAATTTTACTTGAAAAAAAATTTTCACTTAGCCAACTTTTGCAACAAAATTTTCCCTTGACAAGTTTCAACTTTTGCACAACAGATTTTGCACACTTGAAAAAAAATTGCTTAAAGACCATTTTATGTACTTAGAAAAATTTGCTTTAAGAACAGTTTGTGCATTCGTAAAACACTTTGTGCACTTTGAAAAAATTTGCTTAAAACGCATGTGAACCTGGTGTTGGTATTCATGCCATAGGTTTCCTTTGAGGATGCTTCGTTCTTGGTCCTGTTTGGATAGGATGGGTGTCTATTAGGTGAGAGCTGCTTGTGATTTGTTTTGGTAGTACTTTGTACCTTCGATTGATGTGAGTGTGAGTTTTTGCTACTGTACTCCTTGGCTATAAGCATGGAGAAGAGGACCTGGGTGGGTTAGGTTGAAGTTTGGGTTTGATTTCAATTATGCTTGGCATAAAGTTTAGCTTATATTTTAATTATACAATTAGCAAGTTGAGCTTAGCTCCTTCGTCGCGAAGATATATATTTTTGGACCGGGGGGGTGGGGGGGGGGGGGGGGGGGTGGTTGCCCACACTTTCGGATTTCACTTGGAGGCGGGTACTTCGGACTTATCTATTTAGATATTAGCACAGATTTTATGCATAGTTAGTTATAGATAGAAGTAGAATTTTATATATTTTCTGCTTCCATATATTTACTCTTGATATTAGCTGTTTGTTTGGACAATAGATTTATTTCTGTAGTGCTTCGAGGTTGGACCTCTTTACTTTTTATTATCGCATATGTTGTATATTGTGATTAGAGATAGGATACCTTATACCCAGCACTAGGGCTAGGATATGGTGCATACCGGTTATTTAGACCTCTGCATATCATGTTGATGATTGGTAGACTAGCTAGGTAGGCGTGGTGTATGATATTGTCATGCATCGTTCTTGCATGCGCATGGGCTGGCGGCATAGAACTCCCAGTCATGTGGTTGAGACATGTCATCTGTTATGACGGTCATGATCTGCACACATTGCCATACGCGGGTAGTGGCTATTGGAGGGTGCACACAGTTGCCCTGTCGAGACTCTGCACGGTCACTCCTGAGCAGTGATTCCAGTGCATCGTAGCAGTCAGGGACCCCTCTAGGTGTGGGCAGTAGTATTTTTGTATATCCGCTCGATCACCCATAGGTAGTGTTGCTGGAGCATGGTAACAGACACTAGTGATACGCGGTGATCATGATCTGTACACATTGTTACTGGCGAGTAGTGACTATTGGAGGATGCATATAGTTGCCCTGTCGAGACTCTGCACGGTCACTCATGAGCAGTGATTCTGATGTATCGTAGCAGTCAGGGACCCCTCCTGGTGTGTGTAGTTGTTTTGTCGTGTCTCCGCTCGGTCACTCTTGGGTAGTGATGCCGGAGAGTGGTAGCAGGCAAAGGTGGTATAGAGAGCAGTTAGCTCCCCCTTTCTGGCTTTGGGTACATGTCATGATGGGTTGTGTGACCCGCGAGCAGTTGGCTCCCCCTTATTGGCGTAGGGGTACATGTCATGATGGGTTGTGTGACCCGCGAGCAGTTAGCTCCCCTCGTGCCTAGTTTTGGGGTTATGGTTGTTGAAGCAGTTGGCTCCCTGACATCCTGTCCACTCAGTCACCCAGTGTAGGGGTAGCTGAAGTGCGTACAGACATCATGTGCACATAATGCATTATTGCATGATTGTTGTTGTTTGCATTGTTGCGTTTGCTCATACTTGCTATATTTGGTTACAGTATATATATTTGACCTGCATCTTCAGAAGGTATGTGTGCATAGGATCTGATGACCTTACTTTACTCGTGTGGTATTTGGATCTTTATATCTTCAGGTTTATCTGGCTTTGATATGTATCATTTATTCAGTATCATAGTTTTAGCATTTCCTACTTTTATTATTGTTACTGTTGTCAGTTTGACTCTTGCTGCTAGTATAGCTTACTATGCATATCAGATATATGTATTCACTAAGTTCTTGGACTCACACCGTCAGACTAGTTTTTCATCTCAGGTTGATCGTCTGGAGTGGTCGGCAGCCTGTCTCAGTCCTTCTATTTCGGAGCGACTCGTGTTTTGGTTTGAGTTGTATTTGTGGTTATACAGTATTTTCATTTGTTTTCACTGTTTTAATTTCTATGGTGATGTTTTGCACGGCGGTATAGTTGTATTTTTGTGTGCCATGGAGGCCTTTGTTTCGTTTTATTTTGTCGTAAATCGTACCGGTACGCAGTTTTTATCGTCGTCTTCGTTTTCTTTTCATTCAGTGACTTGTTCCAGCCCTATAGGCTGCGGTACAGGCAAGCTGAGAGAGTCGTAAAGGTTAGGTTTCCGGATTATCCGTCGGGTCGAGGGAGAAGTAGTCCGGTCAGTATCGGATGGACAGCTCCTCGGGGCGTGACAAAAATAGTCAAGTTTGGATATTTGAGTAGTAAATTGTCATATTAGAGTAAGTATGGAATCCTGGTAAAATAATCTTTTAGAAAATAAAATCTCTCCCATTAAAAAGACCATTCAATCGTTATGATTTACTTTATTTAGGATCTCATTGTTTAAAACTAAAGCTTTAGGAATATTTTTTAAGTAATGGAGCGATTAAGAGAGATATTTTATATTAAATACAAGTAGGATGGTGAAAATAGATATTAGTGTCGGATATTTTATGTGATCGTAAAATAATTTTAAAACTTAAAATAAAGCTACAAAATGATAATTAAACCTGCTATTATATATGGTGCTAAATGTTGGACTATGACTTTGTCACATGAACAAAAAATAAAAGTTGCAGAGATGAAGATATTTAAGTGGATGTGTAGACATATGAGGATGGACAGAATAAGAAATAAACATTAGAGAGAAAGTCGAAGTTACATCTATTAAGAAAAAAATTTCGAGAGATACATTTGAGATATTATGGACATATACTTAGACGACTAATAAATATCCCTGTTAGACGATGTAAACTATGATAAATACGCACATTAAACGAGAGAAAAAAGGTCAAAAATGACTTAATCGGTAATAATAAAATAAGATAAATTTTATTTAAATATAAATAATGATATAATAGAAAATAAAATTTAATGATGTAATAATTGATCCTATTTAATAGGATAAAATTTAATTATTATTGTTGTAGGATCTCATTGTAGTGCAGATGATAAAGAGCATTTGAGATGAAGTCATCTTTTGTCACATGGGTTCTTGAAAGGCCAGTTCATGCACTGTGCGTGGTTATGGTGCGCTAGCTAATGCACCTAAATCCTGTAATTGGGACCGAGCTTTATGAATTTTTAATAGCTTGACAGCCATGATTTAGGGAAATCAGGGACATCTACTTGTTCTCCACGCCTTTAAGAAAACTTTTTTAAAAACTTTTATTAATACATTTCCTCGATGAGAATTGCGGAATCAACTGAGTTGGTCGAAGGTGGTGTCATACATATGTTCCAACTTTTATTTTATAGCAACCCATAACATTGAAATAGCTTGTGCTACTTGTATGTTCATATACTTTTTAAATGGATAAGCCTCATATCAAAGGACCATCTGAGTTGCATGACCATCACAAACTGATCGAGTCAACCAAGATAAGTGAGTATATGTTGGTCCCATTGATTGGGTAGATCATGACAGACATATATAGGATTTTTACAAACCAACCATCAGAATACCGACTCCATATAATTGCTTTTCATAAACTGAACTAAGAAAAACTATTTTTATATTCCGAAAAATTAATTATATATATTCTTTTGTATTCTATCTCGTGAATAAAACATGTTATTCTACAAGTGAAACATGAGAAGATAAGCAAGCTCTCAGAGTTTGATTTGCAAAATGTTTAGCACTAACATGGTTTTGGCTGCTTAACACCACTCATGTGATTTAGTGATTTATAAACGATGACTCATGGAAATAGAGATAAGTAATCTTTGCATTAATCCAATCTGGCTTAGCTCAGCCCACCAGGTTGATGCGACCAATGCAACTCGCTCTAACCTAATCGATTAACCTGTTCAGTCAAACCAGCCTAGTCGACATGCCACACCCATACACAATGGTTGGTGCGTTTGTTCAACAAAAATCCTCAGCTCTACCTCAACGTCCACGTAGAAAACAGACTATTTCAGACATACAGACAAGACAGGGTCAGCAATGGTGCTGTCAGTAAACAAGATCGATATCAATCGGAGCAGTAAAAGGGTTAACATTAATGAGTTACATTGATTGCCCTTGAAGCCTACAAAACCAGTCAAATCAGGAGCTTATTGTCGATATATCCTACCCTCCTAAACCTGCATTATTTCAGTCGTCCTGTCCATTCATCCTTTCAGTTTAAGCCAACCCCAGCGTGAGGTTCCCAACCAGAAACTTGCCCTTCTCCAGAAGCTAATGAATTCTTTTGCCATTACGATTAATACTACCTACGCCCCTGTGAGCTGGTGCTGTTCCTCTTTGCTTATCCCTGTTCCACTCCTATTAAATCCAAGTGCACACATTTAGTAAGAGAGTTGGTGAAGTTGGTCAATAGGTCCACTCCTCAGGAAGGCAGGTCGCAGTGGCTGCAGTCCGGCCCTGGCTTTGGCTCCTCCCAGGGTTTGCTCTTCTCATAAATGGATCTGAAACAATTCAGACAAATCAGGAATAGTTGGTTTTAATTATTTTGTTTTTGCATACTTTGGACTGGAAGAGGCCAACGATCGAACACCTAGACGACTGGTTGGTTGATGTTCTTCGAGAAGATTACCTGACTTCTTTTGCTGCTCGGGGTTGTTGCCGTCGTCCGTGGGAGGAAGACTCCGGTGCCTGCGGACTCTTTCCTCGCACCGGAGTGGCAAAGGAAGAGAGCTCTCGTGTCGGATCCAGGGTGGGGCTGATAGTGGAGTGGAAAAGGAGTACGACGGGAAGAAGGCAGGCCTCTGTTCGCTTGGCTGTGTGTTTCCTCCCACGCGGCGTGCAGTTGCTGCTGCAGTAATTGCTGCTGTTGCTTCAGGTGAAGGATCTGGAGCAAACAGAAACTGAGTTTATAATTTAAAGAAACACCGGATAAAAATGGCATTTTTGAAGGGAAGTTGGAAGAAGCGAGAAGCACTCGAGCCGCCTGCAGCTGACGCAAAGCCAACAAGGGGCCCAGAGGGTTCCCCGGAGGTTGGTTTAGAAGCCCACGCTCCTGCTTGCTCCGCCGTCGGTGCACCGCGCCGCGTCCGGCGGGCTCAGCGTGCAGATTCCACGCCTGCAGAGACAAGATTAACACCTGTCGCGCGAGAAGATAACTCAAACACGTTGAGAGAGGCAAACTCAGCCACCTCGCCGTCGTCGTCGTCGTGGAGGAAAGAGCGAGCCGTCCCCATCCGCCTCGAGTGGCCGGCCAAGTCACCGCCTATCTCGCCTTTGCTCCCGGAAGCAACACTCACACCGCGCTCAACAAAGAAGTCGTGGAAGAATCCGTCGTCGAGCAGGTCGGAAGGAAGCTGGAGGTCCTCCGCCATGCCTGAGGCACTGCAACTGCAGGATAGCAGAGCAGTCGAGTGTGCGCTCTCGATGACACCAAACTGTCGAATTTTATAGACTTTGCATTACATACAGAGAACAAATTTTATATATATATATATATATATATAATAGAAAAATCCTCAATCTCGATACCTGGATACCAACTCGAACCATTAATATGAGAAAAGAGGAAAATATTTCTATATACAAATAGAAAGAAAAAAAAAAGATAATGACAAAAAGTGTGTGCGTCGAGTTGTCAAATCAGGTTTGATCCTTGACCGGTCTCAAGTACCGAAGGGTGGAAGACAGATCAGAATGGCCCTGACGCTTCCTCTATCCGTCGAATCTGACCGTTGAGATGCTAGAGCGCGAATCGTGAGGTGGATGTGGAAGCAGCGGGTGCCGTCCGATCGCTCGCCGCCCCGCCACATTTGGTGGTTTCTTTGGGCCTCCTCGTTCCGAGGCAATGGCAACGAGATGGTTTGGCACCATTTTCGCCCAAAAGAAAATTGAAATTCCCGCTGAAAATGATTACATTGCTCATTTTTAATATAATAATTCTATATTTTAATGAAGGATCAGAAAAAAATTTACGATTTTAAATTAATTATCAATATTGTGGTTATAATTTATTAATATAGTTTGAATCTTGGCGTTCTTCAGAAAATATCATAAAATTTGATTTCTTTTAAAAACAATGAAAAACAAAGTGATATAAAATTTTGAAATCTCTTATATTAATTATATATTTTTAAAGTAATTATCAAAAATATATTTTTAGAAAATAATAGAGAGTAATTTAGAAGAAAATTTATAATTAAAAAAATGAAAATATAAATAAAAGTATGTTCATTTGGACAAAATGGGAGACGTGATAGTTTTGAAAAATATTCATGGTTATTTTAAGGGAAAATTATCATTAAATTGCATAAAACTCAACTTTTTTTTTTTTTTTTTTTTTTTTTTTTTTTTTTTTTTTTTTTTATCCTCAATAAAAAAAAAAAAAAAAAAAAAAAAAAAAAAAAATCAACTTTTTCCTCGGTTCCTAATAAGAAAAAATTTGTTTCCACTCCCTACATGCAATGTTTCATGTGTTTCAACTATAGATTTATCGAATTATCCCTCAATTTTTTTAAGTACAAAAAGTCTGAAATTAAGTATAATTCTTTCTAAATTCAGCATCATTTAACTAAAATTCAGTATATTTTTATCAAATTGAGTATGACCTAATCAATCATCCTAAGCTAATCAATTGGTATGAACTCCTAATCAATTGATCCAGTGGAAAAAGAATTATACTCAATTTGATATAACATATATTAAATTCTAATTGAAATATACTAAATTTAGGAAGAATTATACTTTTTTTTTACTTTTTATACGTATAAATAGTGTGATACTTAATTTGATAGAAAATATACTAGATTTTAATTGTATGATACTGAATTTAGGAGAAACTATATCTCATTTTAGACTTTTTGTACCTAAAAATAATAAGGGCAATTAGGTATGAACTCCTAATCAATTGGTCCGGTGGAAAAAGAATTGTGCTCAATTTGATAGAACATATATTAAATTCTAATTGAAATCTACTGAATTTAGGAAGAATTATACTTCTTCCTAGACTTTTTATACATATAAAAAATATGATACTTAATTTGATAGAAAATATACTATATTTTAATTATATGATACTAAATTTAGGAGGAATTATACCTCATTTAAACCTTTTGTACCAAAAATAATAAGGGTAATTAGGTAAAATAATATTTATTAAGGAGCTGAAGCAAATGAAACTTTGCATGTAGGGAGTGGAAATGAACATTTTTGACATAGGGACTGAGGATAAAGTTTATGATTCAATTGGGGATTTAAAGATAATTTACAGTTATTTTAAATATCATTTAAAAGAAAAATGAATGAATTGACTCTTAGAGTCTTTTAAAATGGCGTTGTACCAAACAACGCAGGTAATTTTGCGTTTTCTTCAAATTACATAGGTGATTTTAGCTTTTTTCATTTTCTTTTCCATAATATCCCTTTTCTTTTCTTTTAAAACTTAATTTCTCACTCCTGCACTTTCATCTGTGTTTTTCCATCGTCGGAGCACCGACGGAAGCTCCCTCCGTCTCTGTCCAATAACACAAAAAGACACAGCAAGTCAGTGACAATTTGAAATAAAAGCAAAGCTTTGGACCTTCGCCACTTCTCTCCTTCAGTTGTTTAAGAAGGACGACGACATCATAGTGCTCGCCGACTACTTCGCCCTCTACATGATCCCTCAGTTATTCGCTTACGCTCCCAACTTCCTTATCTCCAAATTCCTGCGAGTGCAAAGTAGGTTTTGATCATGCTGACTGTAGCCGCCGTCACCCTAGTCTTCCACGTCGCCCTCACTTCGTCGATTCTTCACTGGAGGGTGACTCCGGTCATAGGATTATCGGTGCATCCCCAGTGGCAAAATAAATTTTTATTTTTGGATAAAAAGTGAACTTTGTGTTTTTTTAAATAATTCTATTTTATGACTGGTAGTTATTTGATGAAATGCAAGGCGGACTACGATGGATGAAACTCTTGTTAATACTTGTTCCTTTCTACACAAGACACCTCAGTCTCAATTGAAGACCCAAGTAGTGCATCTCAAGGAGAGTTGGATCTAACAAAGTATGAGATAATTTTTCCTATTAGTTGTGGAGCTCATCCAAACACCTCTGAGTTACCTTTTCAAGAAAGCTCGGAGTTCCTAATTGCTCTTGGAAACTAAATTTCTTTGTTACTAGGTTTCATACCTATGCGGTCATCTTACATGTACTGTTTAGTTTTATCGTTGATATATCCTGGCATATCAATATCTCCATTGTGTTGTTGATTTCAAAAGGTGGACTATGGTATTCTTATGCCAAGGCAGACTACGATATTCTTTAGCCAATCAGCAACACAATAGAGTTGATTTTCGAAAATCAACATACTATGTTGCTAATTTCAAAAATCAACAATAATGTTATTGTTGATTTAAATTTGAGAGACCATAACTTTTGACTGGGATTAAATTACGAGACACACAATATATCAAATCAAATATCTCTGAATAATTTCAATTTGATATATTGTATATCCCATGATTTATTCCCATTTAAAAGTTATGGTCTCTCAAAATTTAAGTCAGTAATAAGGTTGTTGCTTAATTTCGAAATCAGCTCCAGTGTTGCTGAATTTCGAAAATCAACATCTTGCTAATTTCGAAAATTAGCAATACAATGGCGTTGATTTTGAAAAATAACAACAATGTTATTGCTAACTTAATCTTTGAAGGACCATAACTTTTAAATGGGAATAAATCATGGGGCACACAATATATTAAATTGAAGTTAGATCTTCAATTTGATATCTTGTATCTCTTGTAATTCAATTTCAATCACAATTATGGCCGCTCAAAATTTAAATCAGCAATAACGTTGTTGCTGATTTTGGAAATCAGCAATACAGTGTTGCTGATTTTTGAAAATCAACACCACAATGGTGCTGATTTTCGAAAATCAGTTCCATTGTGTTGTTAATTGCCTAAAGAATACCGTAGTCCGCCTTAGCATAAGAATACCTTAGTCCGTCTTTCGAAATCAGCAACACAAATGGAGATATTAATATGACAAGGATATGTTAACGATAAGATTAAATAATACATGTAAGACGACCATTGCATAGGCATGAAACCTAGTAGCAAAGAAATGAGTTTCCAGGATCAATTAGGGACTTAGATCTTTATTAAAAAGATAACTCAAGGCATCTGGATGAGCTTCACAGCTAATAAGAAAAATAATCTCATGCCTTGTTGGACCTAACTCTCCTTGAGATTAGAGCTGTCGAACGGGTCAACCCGTGGCGGGGCGGGTCGGCCCATGGCGGGCCGGCCATTTGGCGGGGCGGGGGTGGGTCGACCCGTCATCTAGGCGGGTTGAAAAATCCCCAACCCAACCCAATCCAAGGCGGGCCGTGGGTTAGGCGGGCCAACCCGCGGGCCCATCAAAATATTTTTTAAAAATTAAAAAAATTAAAAAAATTCATATATTTAGATTTCATCAATCAAATTATATTAAGAAATATATTTTTTAAATATAAATGGATACAAACAAGTAATCATGTGATGAAAAATATTATTTTTTATTTCAAAATAATAACAAAAAAAAAGATAATAAATTGTCATAAAACTTAATTAACATGTGATTCTCAACCCGCAGACCAACCCAAGCCCGTCGCGGCCCGACTCGTGCGGGTCGCGGGCCTAGGCGGGTTGGCCCGCGGCGGGCTTGGGTTGCTTAAATCATAACCCAACCCGCTTAAATTGATTGGCGGGGCGGGCCAACCCGACGGGCCCAACCCAAATTGACAGCTCTACTTGAGATACACTGCTTGGGTTTTCGACTGAGACTGAAGTGTCTTCTACATAAAGGAACAAGTATTAACTATAGTTTCATCCATTGTAGTCTGCCTTGACATTTCATCAAACAACTATTGGTCAAAAAAAAATAGAAATATCCTAAAACACACCAAGTTTATTTTTTAATCCAAAAATAAAAACTTATTTTGCCACCGAGGATGCATCGACAATCCTACGACCGGAGTCGCCATCTGGCGAAGAATCGACAAAGTGAAGGCGACGTAGAAGATTAGGGTGACGGTGGCGATGGCCGGCATGATCAGAACTTGCTTTGCACGTGCAGGAACTTAGAGATAGGAAAGTTGAGGGCGTAGGCGAATAAATGGGGGATCATGTAGAGGGTGAATGTTGGTGCAGAATGCACCCAAGTCAAACCTGTGTTTTGATAATGGAAACAGAGGTCAAAAGTTAAGTCTTACTTGTTTTCTAACAAGTTACTCTAGTGTGCAGGAAAAGTCCTAGCGAAGGACTGCTAGGCACTAGCGAAGGAATGCCAGGGTAAAAAGCCCTAGCGAAGGACTGCTAGGCACTGGCGAAGGAACGCCAGAGTCAAAAGTCCTAGCGAAGGACTGCTAGGCACTGGCGAAGGAACGCCAGAGTCAAAAGCCCTAGCGAAGGACTGCTAGGCGTCAGGCGAAGGACAGCCTGGGACTGAAGCCCTAGCGAAGGAATGCTAGGCACCGGGCGAAGGGCAGCTCGGCATCCAAGACCTGACAAAGGACCATCAGGCAAAAGTCCAACCAGAGGAACGGTTGGCATCAAGTAAATTCTCCCGAGAGGAGTAGGTGAGGACGCGTTCCCCGTCGAGGGAACAGTAGGCGTCGGTTCGACCTAGGATTCCATTTTGGAGGCCCAAAGTCAGAACCAAGACAGCTAAGGCTGTATAAACTAACCACTTAATGTCTTGTTGTGTTTTAGACTAACCCTGGATGCAAGACCGAAGGAACGAGTGTCTGCAGCTCAGAGAGCCTCAAAGGAGTGAGGCAACAGCTGACCAGGGCGCCCGGAGTGTCCCGGGCGCCCCCAAGGTGAACACAAAACACACAAGTAAAAAGCAGCTTCAAACAGTACAACTCCCGGGCGCCCCCTGCGCTGCGGGCGCCCCCAGCACCAACTGTAGAAGCAGCTCTCTTCGAAGCCAGATAACACTTTGACCCGGTCAATCCGGGCGCCCCGAGCGCTCCGGGCGCCCCGGTCAAAGCTGATCCCGAAGATAAAGGCATCAGACGCTGACCGAGACTTTGGCGGATCAAAGGCCACGTGGGGGGGGCGCCCCTGACGTCCCGGGCGCCCCCAGGCCCTATATAAAGGGCCCTCGACCAAGGCTTCAGAACATCAATTCACTCAACGTCTCAAAGCTCTTCTGCTCTTGCGCCTTGCTCCGGAAACCTTCCAACTCGAGCTGACGACGTCCCGCTGCTCCAAAAAAGTCGATCTACTCCGGACATCGGTAAAGAAGAGCGTTGTTTTTTTATTATTATTTACTGCACTTATTTTGTAATCAAATTGTGTAAACTGTTTGCGCCGTATATAGAATTGCCCAAAGTAAACGGTCAACGACCGTGGGCCTTGGAGTAGGAGTCGACACAGGCTCCGAACCAAGTAAAATCGACTGTGTCTCTGTGTTGTGATTTTTAATTTCCGCTGCGTACTTGCTCTAAAATTTCCGAAAAACGATTTTCGATATTCACCTTGTTAGTGATATGAGAGAAGTGTCCTAAGGTAATCGCCTTATGATTGTAAACATTTATTTTAATAAATGAAAATTCACTATTTGAGTATACATGTTTGTGTATTTGATTGGGATCTTAAACTCATCTACTGAATGTCCGTAATACAATTCACAGCATAAGAGAATTTGTGATGAGATCACAACTAGTGATTATCTCTACATGTGCAATTGTGAAGTATTGAAATTCTCCCTAGTCGATGAATTGATAAATATGGACACTGTCAATTCTGTTGAGACTAGCATGGGTTATTCTCTAATCAGCTGATTCTCACTGGCTGGTGACATTGGGATGCCCGGAGATAAACATGGATGCTAGTTAAGGGAACTAGTTCATTGGAGTGACTAGCTGTAAAACTTCATATGGTAATCTACATATAGATATGTCAATGAAAGTTCTTACTGTAGCTTAAGTGCGATGTTCCTTTGACTTGCGGTGTTCAAGTCATCTTGGTCACGGAGACTTATACTTTAACATCTTAAGCAAGCATCTCTAAGGAGGTGTGGACCCAGGATGGTTGGGTATAAGCCGAAGTGCCCGAAGATGTTTGAACAGCCTACAAAGGATTCACCACTCCTTGCGAGGAGACGTATACCCGAGCCTATCGTCGGATTGTTACTCAAAGCCTCTGGCCAGAGCATGTCATGTTTAGAGTATGAGTCTCTTAAATACATGAGAGTAATTAGAAATCCAAAGGACGAGAAAGACACTACTTGGGCTAGGTGTGACGTAGTCAGCCTAGTGGGGACTGACACACACAGACCATGTCCTGAACCAAGTGGGTATAAGATGGTGAAGGGAATGGGGCACGATTCATTAGAGCTGCTGAAGGGTTTCAGAAATATTTCTGAGGTCAACCGTTGATCTTTCGATTAATTGGGGGTCATGATGTACTACTAGGTGCCACTCATGATCGTTCTATAATTAGTTGATTATAGACGGCCAACATAAAGCGAAAGCCTATTTAGTCACACGCACTACGAGTAATCCGAGGGATTTAAAACGAGTTGAAAATTAGATTTTCCAATCAAGAGAAATAAGTCGAATCTGAATTAATCAGAGGCGCAATGGAAGCTTAAAATGGCTAAGTCTTTTGAAGGCTTATCGGGCGAATTAAATGAGTTTAATTCGCGAGGGATTGGGCTTGAAGTGGCCGGCCAAAGAGGGTGCCCACCCTCTTTGGTTTGGCCGGCCACAATAAAAGAGAGAACCAATTTATTTGGTTTATTTTATAAAATAAATCAAGTGCGATTTGTTTTATAAATTATGGATAAATAAATTTGTATAAAGAAATTTATATAAAGAAATTTATAGAAATTTATTCTTTTTTATGGAAATTAAAATGATCCATGGAATGGTTTATTTTAATTTTATAAAATCAATTATGAATTGATTTTTCCATAATAAGAAAATTTATAAATTTCTTGTAAAATTTATTCCATAATAAAAGGAGAGATGTATTTGTTTTATTATAAAATTAGTTATAATAAAACTTGGTTTAAACGGAATAATTCATAAAGAAAATTTATAGGATAAATTTCTTATGAAAAATTCCGTTAAAGGGGAGACTTGGCAAGGGAGAGGCTACTATATAAAGGAACCAAGGCTAGGCTTGATTTCCTTAATAGATTGATCAAGAGATTAACTCTCTCCCTCTCTCTCTCTAACTCTCTCTCTCTAGGGCCGGCGCCCTTTCTCTCTCTAGGGCCGGCTCTCTCTCCTCCCCTAGGGCCGGCGCAAGCACCTAGGGTACCGTGAGTTTCCTCCACCAAGTTCGTGCCGAAGAAGAAGAAGAAGCGGATCGCGTCTCCTTCCTTCCCGGAATTTAGATTCCGTTTCTTGGTGAGAACTCGGCGTGGACGCGAATAGAGGCGGAGCTTCCAAGGGACGCTACGGTTGGATCTCGTCCCTTACTTCGAGTTACGCGAGGTACTAAGTAAATTAGTTTACTTTTCCGCAAAATTTTAATTTATGATCATGTCCACACATCATAAGGTCGCATGCTAGATACGTGGTTAAAAATAATTTGAGAAATTATTTATGCTAATTCTTTCGCTGCACGTAAATATTTAAAAATTTACGAACCCGTATCCTTGTCAACATGCACCCGGTCCCAACACACCCCCCTCTATCGGTTTTCTCGATCCAACAAGTGGTATCAGAGCGGGGAAGTTCAAACTTGGTGCAACCACCAGTTTGAAATTTTTTTTCGAATTTTTATTTATTTTTCTCATTCGAATTTTTTTTCAAAACAAAATTTTTTTTTAATATTTTATTATCCTTATCCTGCACTACTAATCCAAGACCAAGTCTTGAGATATTTTTTTGTTAGTTTTCTTTTACAGATCAAATGGCCATACAACAGGGATTCAGCACCGCCAGACCTCCACTTTTCAGTGGAGAAGACTTTTCTTACTGGAAAAGTCGAATGGAGGTCCACCTGAAAACTCAGGTGGACATGTGGATCATCATCCAGTCCGGACTGAAGATACCAAAAATGCTGATGGACTTCCTCAAAGCTACACAGAGTGGGACACCGTTCTGAAACGAAAAATCGAAGCCGACGCTAAAGCGACTCAGACTCTTCAATGTGGATTGACGAAAGAGGAGCTGAACCGCGTGGGCCCCTTCAACAGTGCCAAGGAGCTGTGGGCAAAATTGATCGAGCTGCACGAAGGGACATCAGATACTCGGATCAGTAAGAGGGATCTGCTCCTGAACAAACTCTATACCATCAAGATGGCCGACAACGAAACAGCAGCCCAGCTCCACGCACGAATCCAAGAGTTGATGAACAGTCTTCACACTATAGGTCACAAGGTTGAAAACCGTGACTTAATAAGGTATGCCTTAAACGCTTTCCCTAGAAACACCTTGTGGGCATCTATGGTAGATGCATACAAGGTCTCAAGGGATCTTTCAAAAATAAAATTAGACGAATTGTTTTCCGAACTAGAACTGCACGAACAAACTAACACCAATATGGTCGAGAAAGGTATTGCTTTCGTTGCAGGTAAAACTGGAAGGACAACAAAGAAGAAGCCTGAACCTGAACCCGAGTCTAACTCAGACTCAGACTCAGAAGATGAAGAAGGAGATCATACTAAGCTGGTCCGACTAGCCCGAAGCTACTACAAGGAGCTGAAGAACCGAACCAACAAATGGAAAATCAGCCGAAGAAAGGACGAACCAGCTGAACCCGCGAATGATAAAAACAAGCACAACGTAACCTACTACGAGTGCAAGAAGAAGGGCCACTACAAGACAGAATGTCCAAACTTAAAGGAAATCAAAAAGACAAGAAGAAAGAAAGCGCTCCAAGCAACCTGGGACGAATCTTCCTCAGAAGAAGAAGAAGAAGCACCCCAATCAAACCTACTAGCTCTGACCGCCTCAGAAAAAGTCGAGACTGAGTCAGAATCAGAACAGGACGACAGCGAGTTGACCTTTACAGAAGACGGCGAAATTAAGGTAACTGGTTTCAATAGATGTCAATTAAGTGAACTAATTTCATTTCTTTCTCGAGATTTGGCAAAAGTCAAACTCCGAGTCGAATCCCTCCGACAGGAAGTAGAACTCCTGAAAGAGGGAGCTGACTCTAAACCCTTAACCGAGAAGGTTCAGGAAGGAACTCCTACTCAAGTTGAAAAACTTAAAAAGGAGAACTCCTCCCTGAAAACTCAGGTTAAGGATCTTAATTCAGCTTTAGAACGATTTACATCTGGTTCCAAGGGTCTTGACATGATCCTTGGAAAATAGAAATCAGTTCTAAATCGATCCGGACTTGGCTATAGAACCAAATCCCGACAAAGATCTTACTTTGCTGTACTGAATCAGTCCAAAGGTAAAATTCAGGCATGGGTACCTAAACTATACCTGAATAAACCAACTGGATCAAATCAGTATTGGATCCCCAAGGACAAGATTCACATTTTGCCTAACCATCACCGTGGCTTTAGTCCAAGGGGAGCCAAACTGAAAACAATATTCATTATTAGATAAGAATTTAATTCATGATTGCAATTGCCTGATTGATTGTTTATTTAAAATTCCTGCAATTTACCATGCTTAGATTTAGGAATGATAAGGACTGAACAAACTTAACTGAAACTTGACAACATAGTATTGGGTGGAGGTGAGATGATAGTACGTTAGGGAAGCCAATTTGGCGGAACTAGCCGAAGCTACCGATCCAAGACCCAAACTAGTTAGACCAGAAATTTTTCAAAGAATAATTTTGAAAATGAAATTTCATTAAAAGGCTTTGTCAAGGAAAGGGTGGATGATCCCATAAGGCTACGGCCAAAGAAGGCCTAGTGCCTCGCCAAGACCTGGAAGCCAATTTTTGAAATTCAAATTCAAATTATTTTTTGTCAAATTCGAATCTAACACAAAACTTCAGTTATTTGTAGATTTAAATATTTTTTCAAAATTAATTAAGTTTTCAAAAATTTAATTGTTTTTAAAATAAATTTAACTAGTTTTCAAAATTAATTTAACATAAATAATAATTTTTCAAAATAATTTTACTTATCAAAACCTGTCTCACAAAACCTATAAGGCTAACGTGATTGAAAACCCTAGATTGGTGAGACAGTAGGATTAAGACTTAATTGGAAATTCTTTTGATGCCTATAGTATGAGATAATCTTGTATTTAAGATCATAGTCAAACCATGGTCAACATAGTCAAATCATGGTCAAAGAAGTCAAACCACAGTCAAATCAATTCCAACCATGGTCAAACCGATTAAACCATGGTCAAATGATGACAAGACAAAATTTTGTCTTTACCTATATTATTCCGGGCGCCCGGAACCACGCGGGCGCCCCCGCCCATACCTTTTCTTGATAAAAGCCAACTCTGACCTTTAGTCAGGGCGCCCGAAACGATGCGGGCGCCCCCATCACTCTCAATGCAGCAAAAGCTGCAAAGTAGCCTGTATGAGGGCGCCCGGGCTGTCCCGGGCGCCCCCAACCAGCCAAAAGCCACTGCCTTTGGCAACAGCGCTGGCCGGGGCGCCCGGAAGCTCCCGAGCGCCCCCATTGACTTGCCTATATAAGGCACCCGAATTCCCCCTCTCTTCCCACACCAAAATCAACCTCCTTCTTCACTTCTTTCTATCCAAGGAGTTCTTACAAGTCCTCATCCTCAACAATGCCTCCCCGAGCTGCCCGGTATAATTTTATTTTTTTTATTATTGCATTTAAATTTATTTTTTTAATGCGATATCCTCATGCTTCCTTTAATTTCCTTAACTTAGAAGACGTCGACCAAACCCGGCCAACCCCGATGCCGAACCAAGTCCTGACCCTAGATTCCCTACCCTTGAATTATGTAATAAATTTGCTCAAACCATTTACAAGTCTATTAAAACAAGCTATCTCAATAGGCATTTCTTTACCCAATCATGTCCCACAGCCATGAATATCATCAACTTCTATCAATTAAATAATCTTGTCTTCTGCACTCATAACATTAATGAATCCTTATGTGCAGAATTTTACAACAACATAATTCGACAAGATAATCTTATGTTTTACACTACTGTCCAAGGGATACCTCTGTCTATAACCCTTACTTTGTTGAATCGATTCCTTGGACTGCGACCCTCTCAGTCCACATTTTGCTGCTATCCACCTAGGACCCCTCCATTTGATCCTCCCTACTCTCACATTACCTTAGATACCATCCACTCCTATTTTTATAGGGAAGGACTACCCGCAAATAGATGATTCCAAGATGTTGAACTTCAGGCACAGGACTATGCCTTGTACAGAGTCCTGGTCCGCTGTATCTTACCACTCTCTACTAGAGATCTCGGGACCATTCTACCCTTTTATGCATTCCTTCTGTATGCCCTAGTCCATCACCTTGATATAGACATTGGCCTACACATGTTTCATACTATTCTACATGCGTCCAATGTCAACACCCAAGGACGAGTACGCACTCCATACTGTCACATCATCACTTCTCTCCTTCATCACCACGGTCGTGACATAACCGTGGGTGAAATAACCGCTATGACCGACTTTGACGAAATAGGATTTAGGACCTTCTCATTAGCAAGTCTAGAGGTATCGGCCACCGGGGTTCTGAGTTGGAGACGACAGCAGGCCGGGGCTCCGATCGGTTCAGACGAGGAGGTTGAGGTCGACGTTGGGGATCTGGCAGCAGCAGCCCGGGCACACATCGACGAGCCCGCTCCACCGACACTCTACCAGAGAGTGACACATTTAGAGACATAGGTTCAGAGTCTCCGAGAGGAGGTCGAAGCCTATCATATAGAGCAGATGGACGCTCATCGAGCCGATCGAGAAGTGGCTGATGCACGATTCATTGAAATGATGGCACGATTCGATTCATGGCAGCCTGGCCCATCTGATCATCCCGGTCCCTCGTCCTAAATTTGATTAGTGTTGTACTAGTACCTATTTGACTGCCCCTACTCAGTAGGGTTGACTTGTGTTTGACTGTATGACTGTGGTGAACCTTGAGTACCTGCTTTATTCTATGTTGACTAGCTTATGATTACTGGTTTCTTGTCAATTCGGCAGTTAGGATTGTGCTCTGTAGAATAGACTAACTTTAATTTTTTACTGCTCTACTTGATTTAAAAATTTGTTTCTAAAAATAGAATTTGAAAAACTGTTTTACTTAATTTCAAAATCAGTTTTCATTTTCGACTTAGTTTTATTTTTATTTCAAAACTACCCCCTTTCAAAACTAGGGCTTTTTCGAAAATGGACTTAGCCTAGGCCCTAACCCTAGAACTACATGCACCTATAGACTTAGAAGCCAGCATCTCACAAGCACCTTAGGGTACTTTTGATTGATAACCTAGAAAGGGTTGAGATGCTTAGGTCTTTGCCTTAATTCAAGATGCTTTAAGTCAGTGCATCTGCAGCAATTAGGGCACTAAATACAACTTACACAGCAATCAAGTTGAGTGTCAAGTTTAGAAAATCTAACTTGAATAGAAACACTTAACTTGACTAACCCTAGCAAAAACTATTGTTTCTAACAGTTAGTAAGTAGCTAATTGGGTTAGACAGGTCCCTACAGAGAAAATTGACTGATTTAGTTTAAGTCTAATTATGAATTGGTTCAGTACAGCAAAATCTTACTTATTTCCTTTATGCAATCTTATTTCTGCTATATTTATCTGTTTTGATATATGACAAAGGGGGAGAGATAGGAAAGGAGAGAGTAAAATTAATTTTCTTTATTCAAAAAGAAATTTTCTTTATTCAAAAAAGTTTTCAAAAATTTTCTTATCCTTTATTCAAGAAGTTTTCAAAAATTTTCTTATCCTTTATTCAAAAATTTTCAAAAATACTTAAGCTTTTCAAAATTGACTAAAGTACTTAAGTTCTTAAAGCTTTCAAATTTTTTTACTTAAGCTTTCAAAATTTTGCTAAGTACTCAAACCCTTCAAAATGTTCTTACTTAAGCTTGTCAAAAATTTTTTTAACTTCTATAAGTACTTTAAGCTTAAGTTTTTTTCAAAACTGTATAAGTACAATGTGACTAAGTACTTAGGCTTTTCAAATTTAATTAAGTACTTAAAGTTTTCCAAATGTACTTTATTTATTAAGTACTTAAGTTTTCCAAATGTACTAAGCTTTTTAAAGTTTACTAAGTACTTAAGCTAACACTTTCAAAACTTTTGAGTACCTTAAAACTTAAAGCTTCAAACTTTTTAAGTACTCTAAAATCATGCTTCAAAAACTCTCCTATGTACTTTTAACTTAAGTTATTAAAAGATTTCTAAGTACCTAAAACTTAAGTTTTCAAAGTACAAGTAAAGTTTTTTTAACCCCACGAATTTTTGAAAAATCTAGAGGGAGATTCCTTCCAGGGGGAGGGAACAAAATTTAACCTTTTCATGCCTGCTTAAACTTAACTTTTTGAACTAGGGTTGCCATAAATCAAAAAGGGGGAGATTGTTGGTGCAGAATGCACCCAAGTCAAACCTGTGTTTTGATAATGGCAACAGAGGTCAAAAGTTAAGTCTTACTTGTTTTCTAACAAGTTACTCTAGTGTGCAGGAAAAGTCCTAGCGAAGGACTGCTAGGCACTGGCGAAGGAATGTCAGGGTAAAAAGCCCTAGCGAAGGACTGCTAGGCACTGGCGAAGGAACGCCAGATTCAAAAGCCCTAGCGAAGGACTGCTAGGCACTGGCGAAGGAACGCCAGAGTCAAAAGCCCTAGCGAAGGACTGCTAGGCGCCAGGCGAAGGACTGCCTGGGACTGAAGCCCTAGCGAAGGAATGCTAGGCACCGGGCGAAGGGCAGCTCGGCATCCAAGACCTGACAAAGGACCTCAGGCAAAAGTCCAACCAGAGGAACGGTTGGCATCAGGTAAATTCTCCCGAGAGGAGTAGGTGAGGACGCGTTCCCCGTCGAGGGAACAGTAGGCGTCGGTTCGACCTAGGGTTCCATTTTGGAGGCCCAAAGTCAGAACCAAGACAGCTAAGGCTGTATAAACTAACCACTTAATGTCTTGTTGTGTTTTGGACTAACCCTGGATGCAGGACCGAAGGAACGAGTGTCTGTAGCTCAGAGAGCCTCAAAGGAGTGAGGCAACAACTGACCAGGGCGCCCGGAGTGTCCCGCGCCCAGGGCGCCCGGAGTGTCCCGGGCGCCCCCAAGGTGAACACAAAACACACAAGTAAAAAGCAGCTTCAAACAGTACAACTCCCGGGCGCCCTCTGCGCTCCGGGCACCCCCTGCGCTACGGGCGCCCCCAGCACCAACTGTAGAAGCAGCTCTCTTCGAAGCCAGATAACACTTTGACCCAGTCAATCCGGGCGCCCCGAGCGCTCCGGGCGCCCCGAGCGCTCCGGGCGCCCCGAGCGCTCCGGGCGCCCCGAGCGCTCCGGGCGCCCCGAGCGCTCCGGGCGCCCCGGTCAAAGCTGATCCCGAAGATAAAGGGATCAGACGCTGACCGAGACTTTGGCGGATCAAAGGCCACGTGGGGGGCGCCCCCGACGTCCCGGGCGCCCCCAGGCCCTATATAAAGGGCCCTCGACCAAGGCTTCAGAACATCAATTCACTCAACGTCTCAAAGCTCTTCTGCTCTCGCGCCTTGCTCCGGAAACCTTCCAACTCGAGCCGATGACGTCCCGCTGCTCCGAAAAAGTCGATCTACTCCGGACGTCGGTAAAGAAGAGCGTTGTTTTTTTATTATTATTTACTGCACTTATTTTGTAATCAAATTGTGTAAACTGTTTGCGCCGTATATAAAATTGCCCAAAGTAAACGGTCAACGACCGTGGGCCTTGGAGTAGGAGTCGACACAGGCTCCGAACCAAGTAAAATCGACTGTGTCTCTATGTTGTGATTTTTAATTTCCGCTGCGTACTTGCTCTAAAATTTCCGAAAAATGATTTCCGATATTCACCCCCTCCTCTATCGGTTTTCTCGATCCAACAGTGAAGTGGTCGGCGAGGACCACGATTCAACTGTCCTCTTGAACAACTGGAGGAGAGACTAAAGTTCAACTTTGATCTCAAACTGTCGCTGAATTGTAGTGTCTCTTTGTGTTATTGAACAAAATCGGATGAACGATGATGGATAGGTGTCATCGGTGCTCCGACGATGGAGGAAACAGAGATAAAAGAGGAGGGATGAGAAATTAAGCCTGCGTTTGGTACGCTTGTTTTTCATTTTCTATAGAAAATACGATTTTCTAGAAAATGCGTTTGGTTTACATTTTCCAGCCTTATTTTTTAGAAAAATATATAGCATTTTCTAGAATACTAGAGAATAAAATAAAGTCATTTTCTAGAAAATAAAAAAAATATGATTTTCTGAAAAATAAAAATAGAAAATAGAGCAAACCAAACACCCCCTAAGTTTTTTTAAAAAAAATAAAATAAAAGGAAAAGGGGTATTATGAGAAAGGGAAAAAAAATTAGGTACTTTGGACATTTTCAAAAGGCCTACATGATTGAGGGAAAATACAAAATTATCTACGCTCTTTGGTGAAACGCCTTTTAAAATGCATCCAAAAACGCTTCATGATTTTTTTTAAAATCATTTAATCATTAAAAAGTATAATTAACTGAATTTTAATCAATTTGATGAAAAAAATTGCAAGCATATTTGACTGTGCGTATTTCTTTCTACTTTTATTTTTGGCATAAAATTCAAAAGAATTTAAAAGTTCAACTATTTAGGCTCTAAACTAAGCATCATATGCACATTCAGTTGTGAATTTAGGTAATCAAATCAATTATAATTTTCATAATAAGATTACTAAGGCTGTTAACAAAAATTAGAATCTGAATACTTGAATTAACAAAAATAAAAATTGATACATAATTAGATGTATCTATTTTTTGTTTTTGTTATTTCAGGTATTCAGATTCTTATAAAGTGAATGAGCTTTCCCTAGTTCGCTCATTGGATAAATTCAAAAGTGTTCATGGTAATTTACCTAACAACTAAACATGACTTACATGTTAAGGTTGCAACACATTATATTGCCATTAAAGATTCACTGACAAAATTATGACGAAATACTTATAGTCGGGATAAATTGCGTCAGAGAAAATATATAATTTTCTTCGGTAATATTATATCGATGGACAGTAATTTCCATCGATAATTGTAACGATGGAAGACCTATTCAATCGATATTTGATCATCAAAATTGCGTTTCCCGAGGTGTTATTTTACCGACAGAAACAAAAGTTCCCGTTGGCAATCACTGTTGAGGCAATCTGTGGTCCGGAGTGACCAAGTGTTTTGATGTTTGGGCAAAGGGTTTAGGTTAGGTTTATCCTTGTTATCTTATATGTGTATGTTGAGTGTGTAGGTTGTACAGGTTACACATATGGACTTGGCTGGACAGCCTCGGTACGGTGAAGGGTGGCATGTAGACAAGCTGGAGGCTTGTGTGCACCCGAGGGACCTTGGAGAGCAGGGACGATGAGCTGATGGACGCGGACTTCGAGGCGTACGTGAAGGGTGGCATGGAGGCAAGCTGGAGGCTTGCGTGCGCATCCGAGGGACGAGGGCCGAAGATGAAGAGGGCGCGAAGGCAACAGTCGAGGTTGCGGATGAGGAGTCAGTCGAGTCGTGAGGGTACAAGTGCTGTGTGATTGTACTCGGGAAAGTCCTAGGGTTTGAGTGCAGAGTGAAATGTACTCGGGAAGGGAAACCCTAGATATGTGAGTAGGGCAGTAGACTGCCATTGGGGCAGTCGACTGGTGAAACTCACAGAAAGGTTCTGGCCGGGGGACCAGTCGACTGCTCTGGGAGCAGTCGGCTGGTAGGTGACTGGTGAGTTGGCTGAGAATTCGAACGTTGGGGGTGCAACGGTCGAATTTCAGTAGCACCAGTCGACTGCCCTGGGAGCAGTCGACTGGTGGCGAGGGTTTCAGCCCGAGTCCTATTTAAAGCGGACTTCGTGGTGGCTGTGATTCTTGACGAATATTGTCTTGGTTGAAGGCAAGATAGTAGTCTTTGTGCTCAGGTCTTCTAAAGGTGTTGTGGCGAGATTTCTCCATCCACAAGGAGCGACGAGGGCTAGCCGGAGGTTATCCGGGGATTGATCCACCGACGGATTCTTGGATTAGTCATCTGTCCGGGGTGGATACCAAGTAAATCTTCCGTGTTAGCATTGGTTAGTTTTGTTTTATTGTTTTTATTGTATATTCCGCTGTGCAACTAACCGTGTAGGTAGAAAGAGATTCGAAAATTGCTATTCACCCCCCTCTAGCAAACACAATTGATCCTACAATTGGTATCAGAGCGAGGACCGCTCTTGATCGAACTAACCGCCGAGGGAGCACACGCTAGAGGGAAAAGAAAATGGAAGA
Organism: Boesenbergia rotunda; assembly: GCA_024364735.1. Classification (NCBI taxonomy): domain Eukaryota; kingdom Viridiplantae; phylum Streptophyta; class Magnoliopsida; order Zingiberales; family Zingiberaceae; genus Boesenbergia; species Boesenbergia rotunda. The sequence continues at coordinate 71,222 of JAGFNQ010001848.1, read as the reverse complement.
TAAGTTGGGGGACGACATCTACACTCCACCGGCTTACGACCATGAGAATTTCGGATATTGGAAAGTGAGAATGGAGGCATGGTTCGGAATGGAGTGGGACCTTTGGATCGCGCTTGAAGAGCCCTTCGAGATTCCAAAGGATAAGCACGGGAAGAGGCTTAGACCTAGGTATTGGAATCAAGAGCAACAAGAACAAGCAAGGGCAAATGAAAAGGTAATGGGTATATTGATTGATATTGTGCCTAACAAAATTTTGAGTTGTGTAGGGGCATACTAAAATGCATGTGAACTGTGGAGCAATTTGAAAGAATATCATGAAAGTCCTACACAAGTTCAAGAGCCCAAGGAGAAAAGTCAAATGAGTCAAGAAGAAGAAGAAGAAAAGGAAGTATCTATATCTTCAAATGAGGGAGAGAGTGAAAGATCATCAACCTCCTCAAGAGAAGAAGAGGAGGTATCGATTTCAAGAATTGAGGGGGAGGAGAGACCCTCAACCGTACTGGATTAAGAGGAGGCATACACATCATCAAAAGTTGAAGAAGAAGTTCCAACCTCCACCAAAGCCAAATCAAAAGAACATATCACATGCTTTGGTTGCAACGAAAAGGGGCACTACAAGGACAAGTGCTCAAAAGGAAAAAAGGAGGTAAAATCTAAACTCATTTCAAATTCTTTTAAATCTAAGGTGGGTTGTAGGAATGAAGAGACCCAAGCTAAAAAGAAGAAGATCTGATGTCTCACATGTGGAGAGCTAGGACACTACCATACTAAGTGTCCTAGAAAAGGAGAAATAAAGAAAATGGAGCATCTAAGAAGATGGGAGAAGGAGGAAAGAAAGAAGAGAAGAAGATCACATCAAGGGGGAACTTCAAGGGTAAGGGAGGTAATTCCTAACCCTAGGATAAAATGTAATTCAATTTCAAGTTCCTCATTACATATTAGAAATAATGTCAATCATCTCTCCATGCATGCTAGATTTAATGAAAAATGTTTACTTGTGCATAACCATGGTTTTAGATATAATGATAGGACTAGGGTTAACAAGGTAGATCATAACCCTAGGAAAGACATGTATCATGATCAACCCAAGACCTCTAGACCTAAGGATCATGACACTAATCCCAAAAAGGGAAGGAATGTGCCTAGGAAAATGGATAGTTCTAAGAATGTCCAAAGTGGACATATGGACTCCAAAGTTAAAGGTCTAGAGAGGGAAAATCAAGCCTTGAGGGCAAAGCTTGATACATTAGAAAAGGCCCTAGAAAGATTCACGGTTGGATCTAAGGGTTTAGACATGGTGTTGGGTAGCTTAAAACCCAACTATGATAGATCGGGTTTGGGTTACCGGTCTAGAGTCTCCAAGGTCAACAAAAAGAAATATGCTGGGAAGGCATATGATCATGACAAGAAGGAGAAGTCCAAGGATGACAAGGGGGTGTCATCCAAAGGGAAAGAAAGTGACTTAACCAAGGACAAGGTGTCCAAGGTTAAGAATGTTAGATTTGTAGGCCAAGAATCACCGGAGGTTCACCGGTGTGACTTAATGTGGGTTGAGTCACCTAGGGAGGTGGCTAAAGCTAAAAGCTCAAGGGAGAGCTCTAGAAGTCTTTGGGGTCCATGGTAAATGGATCTCAAGAGTTTCTCTCCTAGAAAATTAAGTAAATTGTGCCAAAAAGGGTTGGAAGACTTGGGTAAGTCTTAATCCTAGGTTTTAGCACATTAAAAAGGGAACTTAGGGAGAAAAAGATGAAAATGGGTTTATAATTGATAAAATTGGGTTTTAATATATGAATACCATGTAATTCAATAATAGAAATGAACTATAATCAAGGATAAGAAGAAACAATGAGGAGAAATCATAATTGAGACTTTTGGGATGAGTTTCAATGATACACTTTAGGATAAGTTGAGTTTCGTGCCAATCTTGGGATCCGGAGTACATTTGTTTGGAAACGTATTTTTTCCAAGTAGACATTCGCCCCACAAAGTTCTCTATGAAATTTCATAATTTTTTGGAGATTTATGGAATTAACTAGGCATTACTGAACTTGTACTGAAAAACCTGAAAATCAGGTATCAGTCGACTGCCATATGGGCAATCGACTGATCAGTGAGAGTTTGCAAAAAAAAAAAAAGGCCTATTAGGTGATAAGAAATTGCAAAATTGAAAACATAGAAAAATATCATGGTATTTTGAGAGATTTTATGGATTGACATTATATGATTTGAAGATTCATAGACTAATATTGGATAATATTGGATAATTAACTCTTGATGGATGAACAAAATATGGAAGCTTCCCACATATGTCTAGGATTAGGAGATAAAAAGGGAAGTATTGAGGATAATTTCGTGTGTGAAATGACAATGAATGAATTGGCAAACACATGACATTATGGTTAAATTTCAAAGTTGATACTAAATGGTCATTGGAGATTATACCAAAAGTCAAACACATTTGTATTCTTCATGAAATCATATTTTTCTAGGATAGGGTATATCCTTACAAGTGTGCTTGCAAACCTTTAGGTTTTTGTTGGGTATTGTTGAGTTCTTTTTGGCACTAGGGATAAGGTTGCTTGGGGGGAATCCTTTAATGGTGGCCAAGGGAGAAGAACTTGAAGTTAGGTTGAGTAGAACCTAACTTGGTGTTAGGGTGTTAAGTTGGGTAGAACCACCTAAGAAAATTGAAAATTGGGAGAAAGCATAGGTTAAGGGGGAGGTTGCCTCCTTGTTTGCCTTGATTTTCATAAGAAAATTTTTGAGTTTTGTGTCAAACTTGGGAACGGTGATAGATACATAGTGGAATGTATTTTTCCCAAGTAGGTATGGGTACCACAAAGTTCTCCACAAAATTTGAGAATTTTTGGAAATTTGTGAAATTTTTGGCGCATTTTTGAATGTGGCTTGAAAAACTGCGTCGACTGCCAAAAGGGGCAGTCGACTGGTCAGGGCTGGTGTGGGTATCCAACAGCTGACTTGGGTTCGAATGATGGAAAATAAGTGTATGGGGGGTTAGTACACGTTGTTTATGATCATTAGGGATTAAAAGAACCAATAATTGGGATATTGTTGGGTTCTTTTTTATGTTAGGCAAAGGGGGAGAAGTTTGGGTTTAAGTTGGGAAACCAAACGTATCTTTGCTAGAAATCCTAGGTTTAGGGGGAGCTAAGATTAAGGGGGAGCATGGTTGCTCCATTCTTGGCGTAAGGGGAACCTTGGAGAAGTTCTTAAAAAACCTTTGTAAGTCCAATATAGGGGGAGCTTGGGAGAAGCTTTAAAAAGCCCGGTTGTGTGTGAAAAATCCTAACTTGGAGGGTTAGGTGTGTAAAAGTCCTAGCTTGGAGGGCTAGGTGTGAGAAAGTCCTAGCTTGGAGGGCTAGGTGTGAGAAAATCCTAACTTGGAGGGTTAAGTGTGGAAAATCCTAACTTGGAGGGTTAGGTGTTGAAAAGTCCTAACTTGAAAGGTTAGGTGTAGGAGACCTTGGGATAGGATCCATGTATGCATTGCATATGCATTTGTTTTAGATGGTTTTTGCTATTGTCTACTATCTTGCTTTCCCTAACTTAAACGTATTGCCAAACATCAAAAGGGGGATATTGTTGAGACAATCTGTGGTCTGAAGTGACCAAGTATTTTGATGTTTGGGCAAAGGGTTTAAGTTAGGTTTACCCTTGTTATCTTATATGTGTGTGTTAAGTGTGCAGGTTGTACAGGTTACGCATATGGACTTGGCTGGACGGCCTCGATACGGTGAAGGGTGGCATGGAGACAAGCTGGAGGCTTGTGTGCATCCAAGGGACCTTGGAGAGCAGGGACAATGAGCTGATGGACCCGGACTTCGAGGCGTACGTGAAGGGTGGCATGGAGACAAGCTGGAGGCTTGCGTGCGCATCCGAGGGACGAGGGCCGAAGATGAAGAGGGCGCGAAGGCAACAGTCGATACTGCGGATGAGGAGTCAGTCGAGTCGTGAGGGTACGAGTGCTGTGTGATTGTACTCGAGAAAGTCCTAGGGTTTGAGTGCGGAGTGAAATGTACTCGGGAAGGGAAACCCTAGGTATGTGAGTGGGACAGTCGACTGCCATTGGGGCAGTCGACTGGTGAAACTCACAGAAAAGTTCTGCCCGGGGGGGAGCAGTCGACTGGTAGGTGGCTGGTGAGTTGGCTGAGAATTCGAACGTTGGGTGCAACGGTCGAATTTCAGTGGCACCAGTTGACTGCCCTGGGAGCAGTCGACTGGTGGCGAGGGTTTCAGCCCTAGTCCTATTTAAAGCGGACTTCGTGGTGGCTGAGATTCTTGACGAATCTTGTCTTGGTTAAAGGCAAGATAGTAGTCTTTGTGCTTAGGTTTTCTAAAGGTGTTGTGGTGAGGTTTCTCCACCCACAAGGAGCGACGAGGATTAGCCGGAGGTTATCCGGGGATTGATCCACCGATGGATTCTTGGATTAGTCACCTGTCCGGGGTGGATACTAAGTAAATCTTTCGTGTTAGTATTGGTTAGTTTTGTTTTATTATTTTTATTGTATATTCCGCTGTACAACTAACCGTGTAGGTAGAAAGGGGTTCGAAAATTGCTATTCACCCCCCCTCTAGTAAACACAATCGATCCTACAATCACCAACAGAACAGTGATTTACGTTGGTAATCATCAACAAAAATCATTGTTCTATCGGTGATCCCAACAATGTATCGCACCTCAAGGTTTCAATATTTTTCGATGGAAGAAATCACTGTTCCATCGGTGATCTCGACAATGTATCACACCCCAAGGTTTCAATATTTTCAGACAAAATCATGATTCTATCGGTAGACAAAAAAGTTACTAGGGAACTTTTGTATTTATAATGTACCTTATTTATAATTTACATATCTATATAAAACCATCACAAACGATGGTATACAAACACAACACAATCAATGATAATACAAATACATTTGCACATTGTATTATACAAACAAACACAATTCATATAAACAATCACAATCATAAACATACAAACACATGAAATTATCCAAATATCCATATGAATCCAACACATACATACAAACTAAAATATCTAAATCCAAATATCTATACTTAAGACATATAAATCCATACCATAATTAATAATCACTCTAAATAATATATTCATCTACAAAATAGTAATATAAAATCTCGTAGAAAGTCAAATACTATATTTTAATTAAAAAATTTACATGAACTGTGTAACTAATTTTACATGTAATAAAAAAGATACCTGAATAGAACACCAGCCGATGATAATAATGTTTACTAACATGATAATATAAATATAAAATAATACGAAAGTATAACTTACTTAATGGATAATGATGCTAATATTTAATCATCATGTACATCTTACTAATCAACATTATCAGTTTCTAAGTTCTCATCACTAGACTCTGTTAGTTCACACTATAAGAAAAAAACTGAAAGATAATATTTTTACGCGTTATCTATGTGGCTAAAAAAGTATTGTTAAAAGTACTGTTGTCAAAAAAAAAGCTCAAAGGCAATACTTAGTATTTTTTTTTTTACAAAGATGATATTTTTGTAACGCTTAAAAAGCGTTGTCTTCTTTTGCAATGCTTAAAAAAATTATTTTTCTATTTACAAAACTATTATCTATTATATTTACACAATGAATTACTTAATTAAACCTTATAGATAACACCAATTAATATACTATGAACGTCAACCTTCTTACTATTGAACCAGAAATCTATCATACAATTCAAATATAAATATATAGATATCCACGAACGTTGGTTCCATTTTAAATCTATATAAAAGCATAACCCCTATATATTAGATATGCATATTAGTTCCGATAATATTGTATCTTTTCGAAAATATATGAGTATCCTTCTTGGTAAAATGAACCCGACTTTCAAATTCTTTTCGTATTCATCTGCGAGGGAAAAAATATTATATTATAATTAATTATAATTAAGATGGAGTAACTCACATAATTCATAGATTACATATTACATTATATGATTAAAAAATGTGGCTCATTCATATAATTAAACCATGGGGCAGCCAATAATAGATCAATAAGGAAAAGTCATATCTATCCGATATCTATCCGCCATCAAGAAACTAGGATTTCTCAGTCGATTTATTATCATTAAACAAGTATTCTTAGTACAGCATCTTTTAATGCAAACAAAATATCCACCATTTAGTAAACAAGATATAGAGAAAACATTAAATAAAATTGACTAGTGCGTAGTAGAATAACAAACATCTCAACGGTTATGTAAAACCAGATATGAGAATTGAAGTGATGGCTATCATAATACTCATATACACTATACAGCAAAACATGCATACTTGCTTTGAAACCACTATTAAGTCATATACCATGATGAGGAAGGATCTCATCCACAACCTGGCCAACCTTTTGATGAAAATAAGGGGGGTGTCAGTTCAGATTTAACATGCTGAAATTAAAGAGCTTCAACTGTATACAAATACAACAAATATTTTTTAATAAAAAACAATACCTTATTGAAATGCTCATACTACTTGTTACCCAAGCCAAACACAGTGTATTGAAGATTATTGAGCCACTTTCCCTCCTCCTCACCCTATCAATCGGCAAACCATCAAAGACAACATCAGACATTAGCAGCCAGAAGATAACCTAAAGAATTGGTTTTCTCTACTTAATTAAGTTTTGGCCTCTGTAAACCATTTGTAGAAGCGAGCAACATTATCAGTGGGTTTCCCATCTCCATACCTGTAGTTTTCAAACAGAACATGGTCGAAGAACATCTAGGAAAGGAACACATCGTAGCTAAGAAAAACAATGCAAAATTCTCTTTCTTCGTCTTCTCTTCATATTCATCATCATCGGCAGCATAATCATCCTGGCAGACATCCCAATACTCAAATCATGTATCGCAGGAATACTCTTACGAGATCGCCGACTATACAGGTTGCTTTCGCATAACAAGCCTTGGCTTCCTCCGCAAGCGCCTATCTCATAAACAAACAAAAGAATAAGACAAGAGGGTTAAAGGAGATGCGAAATTTCCAAAGATTCCCATGAGCCACAAAGAAACCAAACCTTGGCGAACCCCACGGTGGTGCTGGTCTGCGTGCCCAAGAACACAACGACCTTCTTCTTCCTGTCGTCCTCCGCATCCACGTCGCGGTCCGTCTTCACTGACAAGTGCTTCGGCGGCCCGACCTTTCCTCCCGGGATCCGGGCCTCCGGCGGCGAGCTGTCGGCGCCAAGGAGGAAGGAGAAGAAGAGATCGAATGGCGACGGCTTCTCCAGCACCGATTCCATGGTCATCGTCATCGCCCTTCAGATGTTGACCAAGTGTGAGGGATTGAGGGTTACAGATTGGTACATTCATAGATAATATTTTTCAAAAAGCGTTATAAAAAAAAATAAACACTAATAGATAATACTTTTCACCAAGAGCGTTGTAAAAAAAAAATAATATTTTTTTTTAAAATGCTATCTTTTAAATGTTGTGTATAATTTTTTTTTTCTTATAGTGTCAACAAAATCCTCACTTTGGGTATCTCTCCATCATCTATATCCTCGTAAATGACATTAACATCTACATGTAATTGAGATGTGAATTAGAGTTGTGAATCAATTGAATGTTTTATCACTTCGTCATTCTGAAATACACTATGATATTGAGTAGAGCTGTCAATTTGGGTTGGGCACGTCGGGTTGGCCCGCCCCGCCAATCAATTTAAGTGGGTTGGGTTAGAATTTAAGCAACCCAAGCTCGCCGCGGGCCAACCCGCCTAGGCCCGCGACCCGCACGGGTCAGCCCGCGACGGGCTTGGGTTGGCCCGCGGGTTGAGAATCACATGTTAGTTAAGTTTTATGACAATTTATTATCTTTCTTTGTTATTATTTTGAAATAAAAAAATAATATTTTTCATCACATGAGTACTCGTTTGTATCCATTTATATTTAAAAAATATATTTCTTAACATATTTGATTGATGAAATCTAAATATATGATTTTTTTTAATTTTTTTAATTTTTTAAAAATATTTTGATGGGCCCGCGGGTTGGCCCGCCTAACCCACGACCCGCCTTGGATTGGGTTGGGTTGGGGATTTTCTAACCCGCCTAGATGACGGGTCGACCCGCCCCGCCCCGCCAAATGGCCGGCCCGCCATAGGTCGACCCGCCCCGCCACGGGTTGGCCCGTTTGACAGCTCTAATATTGAGTAGTGATAGTGTTCGACATTTCTATAACCGAGCGAGGTTTCATTCAATAATAGACAATCCTTCACTAGATTTTCTTTTCGTAGTAGGATATCAAGATAGAAAACTTGACCTACTTTACCCCGAAAATGAAAGATTAAAATTTGTTGAATCTTTTATTTGCATTAACTTCAACTAAATTATAATTTGGACGTATTCTAGTATTTATTCTTAGGGTCGAATCATACCATAAATATTTGAATAACACTCACCCACCTTTTTATAGGTAATGCATGATATTCAATCTCTATGAATCTCTATGATTTCGTCAAGTCTACCATAGTAATCAAACTTAGTGTTATTGTTGTTGATAAATCATTTAACACGAACATTAGAATTATAGGTTAATCTCTATGAATCTCGTTATTCCACGTGGAATTTGAGGTAATTAACATAATAACCAGAATACAACATTATTTTACGGAGGGGTCATCATGTAAAAATTTATTATTCTATCATTTTGCATATTTGATATTCTATGATTTTTCACCTATAAAAATAATTATGATATAAATTAGAACCGTACTTAATACACATTAACTAAAAACTTCTAAAAATGTTCTAACATACATATATTTGAAACTGTAATGTAAATTCAGTCTCTAACTTTTCAGTTACTTACACCCATTATAGATTTTGTAGATATAGCTATTGTTTATACAAGCTAAGAAAGAAGGATATTTTAAGACAATTAGGATATTAAGCAAACAAATAAAATGGGATAAATATTTCATTAGAGAAGTCAACTTACATTATGTATGATTTGATCTCATTACAATTTAAAAGTATGCATGTTCTTGTAGCATGATATTTTTCTTGAGTTAACCATCAAGAAACAAATGCACCCATTGACTTACCAGGAAACTTGAAAATAGAAAGCATCAATAGGTCTATCGGTTGAGTATTATCAGAAATTTTTAGGATACTTGCGATGTCTGATTTTTACATTATCAGCAAAATAATAGGAGCAGAAAAAAATGCTTCTTCAACTAGTTAAGTATTACATATTGACTCCTCAACTTTTACTTTGTTACGAACATTATTTTTAATTTCCTTAAAAATTATTCGAATGAATACATCCATCTGTATTGTATAGTTATAGCTATTTGTGCCTCGTATGGTAAATATACTAGTAGATGTTCTATTGAATAAAAAAACTAGGTGGAAATATTCACTCCAGCTTACATAGTATGAGAGAAATATTTGTTTTTAGCCGAAGCATATCTTCCATAATAATACATCTCGCTATCAAATCTCTAAAAAATAGACTCAATTCTGTGAGTGCTTGCCAAATATTTTAAGGAAGTAAGTCATGGAAAGCTACTAAAATAAGTTTTTACATGAATACATGACAATCATGACTCTTCATTCCAAACATCTTTAACTTGTTTATATCCATGCATCAAGCCATATCTGAGGCATACTCATCTAGAAATTTTATTTCTTTCAAACAACTACATAAAACTTGCTTACCATCTTTGTCCAATGTATAACAAGCTTTTGGAAATCTATTAGTTGTTTTATTATGATGAAACTCTAGTTTGTTGACTAATTCTTTTAATTTTTCATGTGATTTTATTATGTCTTTAGTTCTTCCAGGCATATTCATCACAGTGTTGAGGATATTATCAAAAAATTTTCTTAATATCTATAACATCTAAATTATATCGAACGAGTAGGTACTTTCAATAAAAAAACTCCCAAAAAATGCTCCTTTTTTCCGACCATACTTGTATATCCTAATAATATATTTATTTATCTCATTAGAACCAAGTTGAGATGTTGATAGAAATCCATAATTATCTATTTGTTCAATGATTTCTTCACATGAAGCATAAACTATTGAAGGAGGTTTTTTAACTACAACATTCTTTAGATTTTTTTTAATTTTAGTTAAAAGAGTGATCAATTGGTAAAAAGTTATGATGATTATTAAACCAAGATACCTTTCCATTGCATGATAATGAAAATGCATTAGTTTCTGTCATGTAGTGTGGACATGCTAATTTACCAGCTGTGCTCCATCCCGATAACATTGAGTATGCTGAAAAATTATTGATCGTCCATTATAATGTAGCGTGCAATCTAAAATTAGTTTTACTTGCAATATCATAAGTCATCGTCCCTACATTCCATAATTCATTCAACTCGACAATCAAAGGTTGCAGGGAAATATCTATCTTCTCTTTGAGATTGGTTAGACTAAGAATAAGCACAGTGAGGAATATAAATTCATCTTTCATGCACATCCATGGCTGTAAATTGTACGGTGTTAATAAAACTAGCCAAGATGAATATTACTATCCCGACTAACCAAATAGTTGAAATTCATATGCGGAAAGTCTCAATCTCATATTACATGGTTCCATTGCAAAGGAGAAAAATACAATATCTATGTAGGGGAATCACAAGGATGACATATTATACCTCTTTCATACTCATACTTATGATGTCACATTATGTGGCAAGCTATAGCGGTAGATGCATATAAGCATTGAAGTCCAATAGTTAACAAAAAGTAATACATCACTTTCTATGCAATATTTTTTTCTTTCTTCTTCTTCTTCCTTGGTATGCGAGTACCATGCTTATAATGAAGTTGAGTATAGATTATGCATTCACTCAGTTCATTATTTCCATTCCAAAATATCATGCAGGTTTTATACAATAATCAATCTTTCTACAGGCAAACTTAAATCTCTAATTAATTTTTTTATACTGTAAAAGCTATCAGTTATTATATTATCAATAGGGAGCAACTTTGATATCAATTGATATATGTCATCGTAACATTTTTATGAAAAATGATGTTTTGCTTTCATATTTAATAACATTGCAGTACCTGATAGTTGGAATGATTAGAGGGAATGTCTTCCCATACTTCTCTTTCAAGTTTCAACCTTTAACATTTCATATAATTATTGATATTTTATTTATATTGGAATAATCAATTGCATTTATCGCATAGTGCACCATTGATTGCATATATAATTAGTTGAAATTGGTTAGACTAGGAATAAGCACAGTGAGGAATATAAATTCATCTTTCATGTACATCCATGGCTGTAAATTATACGGTGTTAATATAACTAGCCAAGATGAATATTACTGTCCCGACTAACCAAATAGTTGAAATTCATCTGCGGAAAGTCTCAATCTCATATTACGTGGTTCTATTGCAAAGGAGAAAAATACAATATCTATGTAGGGGAATCACAAGGATGACATATTATATCTCCTTCATACTCATACTTATGATGTCACATTATGTGGCAAGCTGTAGCGGTAGATGCATATAAGCATTGAAGTCCAATAGTTAACAAAAAGTAATACATCACTTTCTATGCAATATTTTTCTTTTTCTTTTTCTTCTTTCTCGGTATGCGACTACCATGCTTATAACGAAGTTGACTATAGATTATGCATTCAATCAGTTCGTTATTTCCATTCCAAAATATCATGCAGTTTTTATACAATAATCAATCTTTTCTATAGGGAAACTTAAATCTCTAATCAATTTTTTTATACTATAAAAGCTATCAATCATTATGTTATCAGTAGGGAGCAACTTCGATATCAATTGATATATGGCATCGTAACATCTTTATGAAAAATGATGTTTTGCTTTCATATTTAATAACATTGCAGTAGCTGATAGTTGGAATGACTAGAAGGAATGTCTTCCCACACTTCTCTTTCAAGTTTAAACCTTTAACATTTCATATAATTGTTGATATTCAGGTGTTAATATTTTATTTATATTGGAATAATCAATTGCATTTATCGCATCGTGCACCATTGATTGCATATATCATTAGTTGATGTTTCGAGCGTAGTAACAATTTGTCAGATGACAACCCATCAGAAGGCCCAATTGGTTAATACAATGAGGTTTTCCGTGATAATACCAATTGTAGTAATTTGATACAAAATCATTTCTACATATATATACTTTCACGGTGTCATTATCACGGAAAGCTCTATTTCTTGTTTCTACATTTTAATGATTATACGGACATCGTAATTCGTATGATAAATTTATTTTTTAATCGATTGTACATATAAGCTTTGTTCATATATATTATTATCTATAAAAATACAATTTAAAACATTAATTAAACTTAAATAAACAATCTAAGGTAATACTATTATTCTTTATATGAAACTTAATTAAGTTGTCTACTTGTCTAGGTTCTATTCTTTTAATGTATATTTATTACAATGTAAGCGTGATAATACTATAATAAGTAAATAAGAATACAAAGTATATAAGTTGCTAAAACAATTTTGCCTAATAAAAATACAAAGCATATTGAAATATGTATTAACCTAAATCATAAAACCATACATTTCGGATCAGACAAATAATATATAGTATAATACTTCAATATTCAAGAAACCTATAATTAATCACAACAAAATACAATAATTAGCATAAATAGAACAAAAAAAATTATACCCAAAAATACTCAATCGGAGATGAGCAGTCGAAGATGAGCAGAAAATGCACTACGCTATATAATATATATTTTATCCGGTAAATTACAAAAAACTCCTCAATCCTCATTTTATCTTTGTATACACTTTCCATTTGAGATTTTCTTTGCATTTACTCCCTAATAGATTGAGAATAAAAGAGTGAAAATTGAGTATACATCAGTGAAAATTGACTATAAAAGAGTGAAACTTGAGTATAAACGAGTGAAAATTGAGTACATAGTTTCTTGATGTGGTTGATGCAACCTTACATACTTAAATTTCTAACTTTTATACTCAACATTCTTCAAATACTACTCACCAAACTGTCTTGTCAATCCCATCAGGGACTACATGCAAAGAAAAATTTGAGTGGGGATTGCATACAAAGATGAAGTTGAGAATGAGGAATTTATGAAAATTTCCCCTTGATAAAACTATCAATCTGATTATAAAAAAGATATAATTTAAAAGACAATCAAGACTTACCGACCATTAGTCAGTAGTGATCTGGCGGTCGACCAAGCTTTACCGACCACGAGATCTAGCTTGGTCACCCATCAAATCGCTGCCAACCAACATCCTAGTCGGCCGCCAAATCGCAGCCTGCCAACAGCTTGCCCTACCACCATCTGGCAGCCGGTAGCTTGGCCGGCTACTAGCCGCCAGATCTGGCAATCGACAAATGAGCCAAGAGAGAGAGGTACCGGCTACGGGATTGTGTCCTAGCGGCTGACAGCTTGGGCGACCACTAGATCTAGCAGCCACTAGCTTGGCCGACCGTAAGATTTGCGGCCGGCACCTTGCCCGACTAGAGAGAGAGAGAACCTAGAGAGTTACTTGCGAGGGCCAAAATCGTCGGAGAAGAGAAGGAGAGGAGTGGAACGGAGTAGCGGGAGCGGGTGAGCAAGAATTAAGCTCATCCCTAATTTTATTCGATTTTATCGATGGAATATTTTATTTTTGTTCATCGGGAATAACTAGATACCCCCGTCGGATAGTCAAAGTCACCGACGGAATTCTATCTTACCAAGAATTCTATTGAAAACTCCTGACGGAATTTTCTATTGATAATTACTGGCAAGAAAATAAATTCCGTGGGAAATCACCATCCTTGTCTAATAATTAAAAGCTTTTTTTAAAAAAAAACCTTAGCTTTTGGGGGGTCGTCGGGAACTAGACCCGACCCCGGGCCTGGTCCAGCCCGGAACCGGCCCGGGTCAACGGGCCGGGTGGCCCGTTGACCTGGTTCGCCTGGCCGAATCGGGATGCCGGGTCGGTTCCGGTTCCAGCCCCCAGAAATCGCGAACCAGCGGTTAACCGCCGGTTCCAACGGCACTGAACCGTCGGTTCAGTGCTGTTGGAGGGGTTTTTTAATTTGTTTTCTTTTTTCGACGGATGAGATCATTTGATCGTTTTTTGATCAATGACTATGATTTAGTGACCGTTATGATCCGAACTCTATAAATAGGGAGCTCATTTTATCATTTTCACACACAATATAACTTCTCTTATCTCAATCTCTCATTCTCAACTCTCTAACTCTCAATTCTCTCCGCGTTCTTCATTTTTCAACGATAATGGAAGGAGGTCACGGAGCTTCATCATCTCGATCTCGGAGGGGAAAAGAAATTGCATATGAGGATCCCAACCTTCAAATTCAATCCACCGGTGATGAGACCGAGGCTCAGCCCCAATGCCCTCCGATCCCCGAAACGCAAGGAAGTACCGATGCAATTACTTCCAAGGTTCGGGAAAATTCTCCTTTAAAATCGTCTATTTTCACTAAACATTTTGAGAATGTCACACTTTCGTCGGGAGAAATGCGTGCAAAATGCAAGCATTGCAATGCTTCCTACAAATTCCAAGCCGGCGGCGGCTATGGGTCGTTGAAACGACATGTAGAAACGAAGCACCCGACGAATATGGGCTTGATCACTCTCAAACATAATTATCTAGATTTTCTAGTGATAGTAGTACTGATTCTGGTTTATTTTTATATTCGGATAATAAATTAAGAGAATCATTAGCTAAATTTGTTTCCGTAGAACATCTTTCTTTTAGTTTTGGATCTAAATGCACATTTGAAGATTTTTGTAAAGAATCTCTTAATCCTGCTGCTAAACGTGTACCTAGGACTACACTTACTCGTACAATTAAAAGATGAGTAAAACAAGGAAAAAAAATTTAATTGAAGAATTTAGTAAATTAAATAATAAAGTTTCTTTATGTTCCGATATTTGGAGTGATCATTGGCAAACTCATTCTTATATGGGTGTAACATGCCATTTGATTGATAGCTCTTGGATCCTTCAAAAAAGATTATTAGCTTATAGAGTTTTTGATGAATCACATACTGCTCATAACATTGCACAATTATTATACATAGTTTTAGAAGAATATGGATTGACTGATCAAATATTTTCAATATCATTAGACAATGCTAGTTCTAATACCGCTTCAATAGATGAACTAAAATTTATTTGTCAACCTGTTATTGGTGGTTTATTTTTTCATATTCGTTGTGTATGCCATATTTTAAATTTATGTGTTCAAGATGGATTAAAACTTTTACAAAATTATATTTAACCAATTAGAATCGCAATTTCATACTTATGGTCTCATCCATCTATGATGAAACAATGAGGTAGATTTTGTAAAACTAATGGAATGAGACCTAAAACATTTCCATGTGATGTTCCAACACGTTAGAATTCAACATATCAATTATTACAAGATTCTTTTCAACATAAAGATTTATTATGTTTATTTTTTGCACATAATAGTAATACTAATATATATTTATTTTCACAACAATGAAATATTTGTAGTAATATTTGTGAAATTTTAAAAATTTTTAACGATGCAACTGAACAACTTTATGGTGTTTATTATCCTACTGCTTATTTAATTTTAGTGAATTTTTGTAATAAAGTATTAATATTAAATGAACATGTAAATGATGAAGCTTTAACTTTATGTATAATAGCTATAAAAATTAAATGGGAAAATATTTTTATTTAATTCCTGAAATTTATTTATTGTATTTGTTTTAGATCCTAGATTTAAATTAGAAGTTTTACCAGAAATGTTAACTTTATATTATGACGCTTTAATTCCTATTAAAGATTCTTCCTCTCCGGATCCAGCTAATATTGTATATAATATTAAAAATTATTTATATGATCTTTATAATCAATATTATGTTAAATATGGAACACAAACTAATATTTCTGAAACACAATAACCTACTACTACTAATTTAAAACTTACAAAAGCATAACTTTTATTAAAAGAACGGACGAAACGTCCACGAGGATCCTCAAGTTCCACACAGGAACTTGAGAATTATTTTACGATTTCTTTTGATTTTAATGAAGCAGATAGTGAAGACTTCGATATCTTGAAGTGGTGGTCACAGAAGGCTCAATCCTTTCTCGTTCTCTCCCTGATCGAAAAAGAAATTTTAGCTTCTCCAGTGTCAACTGTTGCTGTGGATCAGACGTTCAGTGCCGACGGCAGAGCCGAGAAGCGAATCCAAGGAATGCAACTTTTAGAAGACGAAGTCGAAGAATTTGATATCGAAAGAACAAATACAACGGGAACGGGAGGAAATGGAAGTGAGTGAGAAAGGGTAAAAATGTAAAAATTGTAAAAGGGTAAAAATGTAAAAGAACTATGTACGCTTTGATTCCCCTACATCCGAAGGGGATACGTAGGCAACTTATATAAGTACAAGTCCTTTTTTTAATAAAATTTATTTTTTTAAATTTAATTTTTAGTTTTTAATTTTTTTAATATAATAATCTTGAACCGTAGCGAACCGTGATGAACCGTGAACCGGACCGTGAACAGGCGGTTCCGAACGGTGAACCGTAACCGGCTTGGGCGGTTAAAGTTAAGGGTCGATCACTCACGAACCGTCGAACCGGCGGTTCCGAACCGTCGAACCGGCGGTTCCGAACCGTCGAACCGGCAGTTCCGAACCGTCGAACCGACGGTTCCGAACCGTCGGTTCCGAACCGTCGAACCATCGGTTCCGAACCGTCGAACCGTCGGTTCTGAACCGTGGTCGGGTCTATCGGGGATGGATCCTTTGTTCCGCTTTTCTCCTTGTCTTGTCTATCCCACTTATTGGCGATGGTCGGCGAGTTATCCTATCGTCGATCGAACACCACTGACGGCGTTCGGCTGCCGTCTCGAACCAAATTATACCGTAAGGGTACGGTAAACTCGTCAAGATCGTCGCAATTAGAATCTCGCCGGATTCACTGTCGAATTTGATAAGATCGCAATTGCGACGATCCCAACTAGTTCATCATTCCTTAGGATATCATTTAGTTTGGGATGACGATCGAAGACCGTTGATGATATCCGATCAATGATCGGACGATTCATCGATTATGGCCGAAGAATACGAGATAGGCGGCGATAGAGATTCTCTGGTTGCGCCGATGAATACGAGACCGGTGGGGATAGAGAATCTCTAGTCCATCCGTAGCTTTGGAACGGACAAAATGGGTTCGACAAGACAAACTGACACTACTGTTGACTTTTTTTAAAATAATATTTATTCCTTGTCATATGCAAATTAGTATTCTCTCTAATTTTTTTAAAGCCCCACTCTTTTATTTAGCACATTCATGACCATTCTCCCCGCGAACAGCACACAAGTACGTGTCCTCCTTAGCTGTCCAAACTCCAAAGCCAGTAGGTATATATAAATGTTTTCCGTTTCATATAAACTACCACAAAATTAAATTCTTCATCTCTCTATACATATGCATCTCGCTTCTTTCTGCTGCTTCAAATCGCGAACAATCCAAAAGATCAATGGAGGTGAAGAAGACATTCATCTGTTCTTTCTTTCTTGTCCTACTCCTTTTTGCATCCGGTAAGTACAATACTGCTGATTCTAATTTAGAACTGTAAATTAATGAATTAAAATCTCTTATAACCTGCATTTGCTTCAAATTATTGCAGAGGAGATGGGGCATGTTGATGCAAGTTTAAAGCATACATGCTTCAAGGTAAGCAGGACATTTCATGGCATCTGTGTGAAGAACAGCAAGTGCAACGACGCTTGCCGAAGTGAAGGGTGGCCACTTGGGAAATGCCTCCCTCTGCTCCTTTGTCTCTGTTTCATAAGATGTTAGTGAATGAACTTGATGAATGATGATTAATAATAATAAAAAAAAATGATGAACTTGATGAATGAGATGAACGATGATTAATAAAAAAAATAATAAATTAGATAATAAACGAATCTAGAATGATCGGTCTGATCCTACGAAAATTTTTCATGGATGTTGTTGATTTATGTAATAATGCTAATTAAAAGGACGTTGGCAAATCAAATTTGGTTCACTATCCTCCTAAGACAACATAAATCTTGTATGACACATGCTTTAGGATTGAGTATGTGGTTGAAATCATATTGAATCAAACTGAATTAGGTGAAACTATATAAATTGATCCTGTCGCCGAGAGTAGTGGAGCCGCAACCGGATGACGGTGTAGCGATGAGTGACGTGGATGCCGACGGGACGTCCTCGCGCAGAATGACAGCGTCGTGGGGGGTGTCCTCCGACCGAATGGAAGTGGATGTCGCCTGGTGCAGGGCCAACCGACTGGAGGTGAACCTGCTGAGGAAGATGACCGTTAGCAACCTAGCCGGGAGACGTCCCGGCAAGGCACTCCGATGGTCAAGTCAGTACTCCGAGGAACAGTAGAAATAATGGAACACTGGAAATGAGGGGCTACGCGCGCGTGTACCTGATAATGAGGCGGGGAGTGGCTTATATAGCCGGGGAAAAGGACCAAGTATGGCCTGTGTCAGGATTCTCTGACAGGGTCAGAAGATATGGTATGGTTATGTAGATTTGAGTATGACCTGTGTCAGGATCTTCTGACAGGGTCAGAAGATATGGTATGGTTATGTCGATTTGTAACCAACCTTCTTTGTCGTATACTATTTGTCTTATGTGAGGACAAAGACAGGTTTCTGTAAGTCTCTGACAGGCGGCGCCTGTCAGAGAGTGTCAGTTCGCCCGAGTGGTGACGACCTGTTATCTGCAGCTAGTGCAGGTGTATTTTGTCTTTATCCCAGGGTGATTCCGCGAGAGTGCCCGAGTGGACACCGGGACGGCGCGCCCGGACGGATATCAAGCATGGGCATAAAGGACGGCCGGGCGGATGCACTCGGATGATCGAGGCGTGTAAGCCTTAATGCGGTCGGCCGGGTTTGACCGGCCGGGTGAACCGCTATATTTATTCTAATCGGCCGCCTTGAGTCCGACCGGCCGGCGAAGCCCCTGGGCTCGGCCAGGACGTT
Source organism: Boesenbergia rotunda (assembly GCA_024364735.1). Lineage (NCBI taxonomy): Eukaryota > Viridiplantae > Streptophyta > Magnoliopsida > Zingiberales > Zingiberaceae > Boesenbergia > Boesenbergia rotunda. Next base: position 52,160 of record JAGFNQ010001848.1, on the reverse strand, counting down.
TGTCGAGTTGGCTGCTCGTACAATGACGTAGACCTTGAAGCTGGCCAGGTTGTTTGCCACGTTGGCTGCCCGTAAGGTGCCAAATATAGGGCAGGATCAATAGCCTTCCCCTCGAGTCTAGTCGAAGGAGGCGATCAGTCCGACTGACTGGACTGCAAGTGTGTACAACCATTCTGCGGCCGAGCGTTTTTTGCCCTATTAATATCTGGCCGGCTTAGCACGAGACTCAACAGCTGGTGTTGAGTATGCCTGCACTGTCTGGGCGGAAGAAGATTTTAGCCGAGAGGGGCGTGGGCCGCCACGCACCCTTCTTTTTTAACGAGGCAGTCCGGCTGGACGAAGCATGACGGGAGCGTGGGCTGCCACGCATTCCCGACTAGCCATTGTCATGATGAAGATGTCCGGGCGGATGAAGATTTTGACCGGAGGAACGTGGGCCACCACGTCCTCGTAGATTGTTAATGCGTCCGACCGGACGAATACTGTTAGTCGATGAGAGGTATGCTGAACACTTTTGGGCGGGAGAATGTTTGCCTTAAGTCGCAAGAAATGTGGAGTGTCACGCGCCCCCAGACGATTTTCTCGGGATAGCCCGAGTCAGTCAATTAATGGGGACGTGACATTCTAAGTCGAATGAGGTGATGTGATACGCCCGATGAGACCGGCGCCATAACGGCATCACCTCAGCTTTAATGAACCGGGCCACGTGGCGCGCGCTGGTTGGCCGACTGGGATGCAATTTATCCCCATGATTACGAGTTTTTAATGGCCATTAACGCGCGTAATTCTTTCCGCCACGCGGCAACTTCCGACTGGCCGACACGACGACGCGCCCTGTCGCCGCAGCAGGCGACGTCAGCGCCTGCGGCGCGTCCTTTCGAGGCCTGATCGTGGACGCCTCAACGGCATGGATGAGGCGATCTCCGTATATGTGGACCGCCATCGGACGGTCTCCCTTCTTCCAGCCTAGCTATAAATAGGCTTCCACACTCGGCGAAACCCTCATTTGTTCTTCACTGTTCTCTTCTCTAACTCGGTGCTTCTCGCTCCTCGCCGCCGTCTTCGCGTGTCGCCGCCGGTCTCGTTAATCTTTTCCGCCACCACCTACGGTCAGATTCTCCCTTTTCTTCCCTTTCTTTCTGTTCCATGGCTGCCTCTACGTGGTATACCTCTGTCGAGTCTTCCCTTCACGACGAGACCGTCTCCGACCTCCGACTGGCCTACGACATCCCTGAAAACTACCACATTGCCGTCCCTACAAAGGCAGACAGGCCACACCAGCCCCCGGCTGGCTTCTTTGTGTTTTTCCGGGACCAACATATGTCTGGCCTGTGCTACCCTCTTCATCCCTTTATTGTAGACTTCTGTAACTTCTTCCATGTTCCTATCTTCCAGCTTTCTCCCAACGCCATTCGTATATTGTGTAATATAATAGTTCTCTTTACCCTTTACCGAGTCCCCCTCCGACCGGAGGTTCTTTATTTCTTTTATTACCCGAAGAAACAGGAGGTCGGGAATTTCTTTCTCCAAGCCCGGGCCAAATTATCCATAGTGGAGAATATTCCTTCCTCGAATAAGGGATGGAAAACTCATTTCTTCTTCATAAGCCCTCCGACCAGCCCTGGGTTCCCGGTCGGGATGGGTCGAAGACATGCCCCCCTATAGCTCCCCTTAAGAAACTTTAAATCCGACCCTTATTTATAACGGCTGCTTCCCTACTCGGTGGCCTACACTTCGACGGCATGAAACTTCTCAACGACGCCGTCTTGTACATATTTGGGCTAAGCCGAGTGCCTGCCGCCCTGCCCGGCACCTTCTGTAAGTTATTTTTTATTTCATACTTCTTTCCCCCTAACTCAACATCTTCTGATTTTGCAGCCGAGATGATGTGGGAAGCGGCCCTCGATGAGGCCATTGGCCTGGATGACGAAGAATTAAACGCCCGGCGGCCGAGCAACTGCGTCTACGCCAGGCCAGTCTGCCCGACCAACCTACGATTCCTGAGAGCGCGGAGCCCACCCCTCCGGCTCCTTCTGCCCAACCAGCGACGACTGGTTCTAGGGAGCCGGTCGGCTCATCCAAATCTTCTGCCTCGGCAAAATCCGCCGGCAAGCAGAAGGTTCAGCCTTCCAAGCGGAAGGCCAGCGCTTCTATCCGTATAGAGGAACCGACAGAGGTGGGCCGGTCCTCTTCTGACTCTCCCGACCCGGAACCTCTGCAGAGGCGCCCAAGGACTTCAGCGACGGGCTCTCCCTCTCAACCTGCAGACGCCACTGCCAGT
>JAGFNQ010001848.1:28181-42962 GCA_024364735.1 Boesenbergia rotunda | reverse complement strand
CGGCCAGCCGTATCTGTCCGATCGGCTGTACTTCGTTCCTCGTAAATCCGAACAGGGGCGTAGCCACCAACTCCAGCTGTGACATTTCAATTTGCAATTGATCGAAAGCTCGTTTATATAAGATGTTTACCGAGCTGTCGGTGTCCACAATGGTGCGGTGGACTTCGTAGTTGGCGATGACAGCCGTGATGACCAGTGGGTCGTCGTGCGGCACCTCCAATCCTTGTAAATCCTGCGGCCCCCAGCTGATTTGGGGCCCTTGAGCTTGAGAGGTGTTGACTCCGACTTGGTGAATTTCCAGTCGGCGCACCTGCGTCTTTCTGGCTCTGTTGGAGTCGCCTCCGGTCGGCCCACCGGAGATCACATTGACGCCTCCTCGGATTGCGTTCTGGTGATTTGCCTGGTCTTCATCGAAGTCTTCCGCCTCTTCCTGGTCGGACCGAGGAAATAATTGCCGGGCGGCGGGAATATCCCGGCTTTGTCCTTGTTGGGCCATGGCTCCATAACCACGCCCGCGCCCCTGCGGGGTTTGTCGTCCTTGACCCCTGCCGAGTGGGGTCCGAGCTCTGCCGCTCGCTCGGCAGTCTTCAGTGTTGTGCGTATTACAGTGGTGAAACGCACAATACGGTGCCCATCTGTTGGTCCAATTTCCCTGCGCCACCTGCACTTGTTGGGGCCTCATTCCCGTCTGATCGGCCGGTCGGGGACTGCGAATCGGTCCTCCTGGTGATCTGTTGTGTTGAGGTGCGGGCTGTGGGCTAACTATAACTTCCTTCCTCCCAGCGGCTTGCGCTTCCTTTACATTGATATACTTAACAGCCTTCCCGAGCAGGCTGTCGAAATCCTTTGGTGGCTTCCTGATCAGGGATCGGAAGAAGTCACCCTCTTGGAGCCCTTGCGAGAAGGCGGTGACCAATACTTCTGGCGTGGTATTGGGCACCTCTATAGCTACTCCATTGAACCTCTGGATGAAGGCCCGGAGTGATTCTTTCGGACCTTGCTTCAGAGCGAACAAATTGAGGCTGGTCTTATGATGTCTCCGACTGCTTGCAAAATGTTGCAGAAACAGCCGCTTCACTTCTGCGAAACTCCCGACTAATCCACCCGGGAGTCCGTCGAACCATCGTTGAGCCTGCCCGGAGAGGGTTGTCAGGAAAGCGCGACATTTGACGCCCTCCGGGTATTGGTGCAACAGGGCGGCGCTTTCAAATTTCATGACGTGTTCCTCGGGGTCACTGGCCCCCGAGTACTCAGGCATGGTGAAGAATCGTAGATGCTTGGGAACGGGATCCCCAAGAATTTGTGAAGAGAAAGGGCTGTGAGTCAGATAGGCCGCGGCGGGGTCGGCTAAACCTTTCCCTTTATCTGGGCGCGCCTGATGCGCCAGGCTGGACGCTGAAGCTTCGGTCGGGGCCGAGTGGGCCTCGTTCCGAAAAAGTGCTCGGGGAAAATTAGGAACGAAGGGGTCGGGCTGAGCAGCCATACCTTCTGAATTTCCCCGTATAGAGGGCCCAGGGGGCCGGGCCCCTTGACTACCGGTCGGCAGATGCGATTGTTGTGCCTTCTGTGTCCGGACAGCCATCAGCATTTCATATTCTTCTGGCGAAAGAGTAACCGTCAGTGGATTAGGGTTTTCCATTCTTCGCTCTCGATCAGGAAGAAAGCCCTCCTTCTAGCGCCAAATTTGATCCTGTCGCCGAGCGGAATGGGGCCGCAACCGGATGACGGGGTAGAGACGAATGACCTGGATGCTGACTGGATGCCTTCGCTCAGAATGACTCGGCGAGTGGGGGGCGTCCTCCGACCGGACGTAAGTGGATGTCGCCTGATGCACCTTCGACCGGATGGAAGTAGACCTGCTGGGGAAGATGACCGTTAGCAACCTAGCCGGGAAATGTCCCGGCAAGGCACTCCGACGGTCAAGTCAGTACTCCGATGAACAGGAAAAATAATGGAGCACTGTAGACGAGGGGCTTCGCGCGTACCTGATAATGAGGAGGGGAGGGGCTTATATAGCCGAGGAAAAGGACCAAGTCTGACCTGTGTCAGGATTCTCTGAATTGGTCGGGGAATATTGTATGATTATGTCGACTGCTAGCCAACATTCCTCGTCTTATGCTATTTGTCTTATGTGAGGACAAAGAACGGTTTCCGTACACCTCCGACCGGCGCCGCCTGGCACCAACGGCGCGGCAGAGAGTGTCAGTTCACACGAGTGGTGACAGCCTGTTACCTGCAGGTGGTGCAGATATAATTTGTCGTTATCCCCGGGGTGGTTCCGGGAGAGAGTGCCCGAGTGGGCGCCGGGCGTGCAAGCCTGGGGGACTATGTATATGAAGGGTTGCCAGGCGGATGCACCCGGACGATTAGGCGTGTGGCCCTTATGTGGCCGGGCGGCAGTACCCGGGAAAGAGGGCGTAGAAACCGGGCGGAAGTACCCTGATAAACGAGGTATAATAACCTTATTATGGCCGGCCGGGATTGACCGGCCGGTTGAACCGCTATATTTATTCTGACCGGCCGCCTTGAGTCCGATCGGCCGGCAGAGACCCTGGGACCGGCTAGGGTATTTGTCAAGATGGCTACCTGTACAGTGACGTGGACCCTGAAGTTGGCCAGGCCGTTTGCCACGTTGGCTGTCCGTACGGTGCCAAAGATAGGGCAGGATCATATATATATATATATATATATATATATATATATATATATATATATATATATATATATACAATTTTATTCTCTTGAGCGTCTGTTTATGTGCAACTCATGCGCACCCCCCTCCTTGACCGATCAGGTACTTACCTAACCGGTCAAGATGACCGATCAGGCACAGACAAGTGCCTGATCGGTCACCTTGACCGGTCAGGCAAATGCCTGATCGGTCAAGGAGGGCGGGCGATCGGAGAAGGTGCGATGTGCCTCGACGGGTTCATGTATCCCCTCCTGGTTATAGTATCGTGTTCGGGTCGGCGGCCGTAGGCCGCCATAGGTGGGTTGGTGGTCGTCACTGGTGAGTGACCCCGGCGACAGACGACAGGTTCGTGAGGAAATGTTCATTTAAAAAAAAAATGAAAGGCGCTGGCGCGCATGGGCGTGTAGGATCTGTCACGCAAGAGATTAGTCCTCTATATATATATATATATATATATATACAGAGATGATCTCTTGCGGGATCAATAAACGCGCCTGTGCGTGTCGCGACGCGTTTTCGCGTTTGCGTTTTTTTTCGTTTACTTCAGGGTTATTAATTAAAAAAACCCTGACTTTTCCCACCGTTGCCTCCCGACTCGCGTGCTAGGGCTACGGCGAAACCTTCCGTCGCTCATCCTCCTCTCTCTCTCTCGCCGGAGCCCGAAGCCATCTCTCGCCGGTGGCCTCGCGCATCGGTGCCCACCATTGCCTGCCCCGCCCTACCGATTCGAGGCCAGCACTTTTCAAGATGTGTGGATCAATGTGGCGCCTGAGAGGGGTGTGGAGGTACTTTTGGAAATATCTGCGTTTTTATCGCTTATCTACTGCTAGGTTAGATATGTGTGGATCTTCGTTACTGGAAGCAATCTTTTCCGTATGTTTGATCTTTCTAAATTCGGCAATTTACTAAAGGGCGTACGTAACAATTGGAAATTACCAAAGGGCGTCCCATGATTTCTATTTTACCAAATGACGCAGCCATTTAAGTGAACTTCCTATTATACCCTTGGCGCCACAAAATGCCTTTTCCATTCCCATTTTCGAGACATCCGAACCACTTTTGCAGTAAAATAATAATATGTGGTTCGGATGGCAAGGTAGTGAAAATTTTGTCAGCCTATATATATATATTACTATCTTGCACAAGTCGAATCATCACGAGGGTACGTATATATTTCAACCTTGCACAACTCAATTCATCAAGGCAGCTGAGGAAGATAGGTGTTGAAGGAGAATAAGTAAGCAACAGATTGGTAACAAATACAAATAATAATGTGCGTATGATTGTCATCTTTGATATTGTATCAGACCTAGTTTTATACTTATCAACTCTTGCTACAATTTTTATGTTTGGAGGAGTCTAAGGGTGATATGCATTACATAATAAGGGCTCTCTGAAATTTGTTAAACTTAAGATAAATAAATGCTTGAATTCGACTTAGGGGTGATATATTACCATATCAGGCCCTAGAAGGGCCAGAAATTAAAGGAGTTCAGTCCCTAGGAGGGACTGAAATATGTTGTTTTCAGGCACTGGGAGGGACTGAAAAAAAAGGAATTCAGGTCCTCCCAGGGACTGAAATGAAAAGATTTCAGGCCCTTACAGGGGCTGAAATCATTGGATTTGAGAGCCTGAGAGGGCCTGAATCAATATAATTCAGGCCCTCGAAGGGCCTGAAATATACTGATTTCAGGCCCAGTCAGGGCCTGAAATAAAAAGGTTTCAGGCCCTGTGAGGGCCTGAAATATATTGATTTCAGGACCTGTGAGGGCCTGAAATAAAAAGATTTCAGGCCCTTCAAGAGCCTGAAATAAAAAGATTTCAGGCCCTTCAAGGGCCTGAAATAAAAAGATTTCAGGCCCTTCAAGGGCCTGAAATAATATGATTTCAGGCCCTATGAGGGCCTGAAATATTTATATTCAGGCCCTCACAGGGCCTGAAATCTTTTTATTTCAGGCCCTATGAGGGCCTGAAATCAAAAGATTTCAGGCCCTCGTAGGGTCTGGAATCATTATATTCAGGCCCTCACAGGGCCTGAAATATAATGATTTCAGGCCCTGTGAGGGTCTTAAATTAAAATATTTCAGGCCCTCAGGCCTTCCTAGGTCCTTGATTATGATTTTCAAAGTTTGCTAAATGTAATTGTAATTTATTTTTCAGGGATGATAATGTTGTTGACGAAATTCTCTCCGAAATATGGAATACTCTTGATGATAATGCTGTCACAGGGAATGGATCAGAAATTTCAAGGAATTTGACAATTGAACTAAATGAAGAAGCAACTAATATAGAAGGTGAGGGTTTGAATTCTTCTACAAGAGTTGTTGAATTCTTTGAGCCAACCTGGAGTGGGGAGGAAGGAATTGAAATCCGGAATGCAGATGAATTAAAACCCATTACAAGTGTACTAGAATTCCAAGCCGATGATATGCAGATTGAGGAATATGAATTCCCCCCAGATGAGTATAGTGACTTAGAGGAGGAGTTTCCATTAGCTGAAGATCCTTATATTTTAAATTCTCAATTGCTTGCTGGGCCAATTGGAGAGGTAGAGGCGAGAGATGGGCATGATTTTTTTGTGGGGCAGATATTCGCATCTAGAGAAGAATTCAAGAATGTACTTGTCAAACATGCCATGGTTAAGCATATGAGATATAACTCAGTTGACACCCGAAAAAATAGAGTTAAAGCAGTGTGCTTCAACCAACCATGTACATGGAGAGTAGTAGCAAGGGGGGAAGTAGAGTTCACTGTTACAAAATATATAAAGGAACACCAATGCGGAACTGTTAGGGAAAGTGCTGATCATCATGCATGCTCTTCATCATTTGTTGTTTCTTTTGTTGAAGTGCAATTTCTTCATAATGAACAATACAAACCAAGTATGATTATATCAGATATTAAAGCTAGATTTGGAGTGACCATATCATACAGAAAAGCATACATAGCTAGGGAGAAAGCATTGAAAAAGGTTGTTGGAGATTATGATGAGGCTTATGAAAGATCGATGTGGCGTGCAGAGGGGGGGGGGGGTGAATGCACTTTCTTGGATCGTTTGATCTCTACAAAACTGTTAGCGCAGCGGAAATAATATGTAAAGAGAACAACAATGCTAACAAAAAGTCTTTTACTTGGTATCCACCCAGATGGGTGACTAATCCAAGGATCCACGCCGTGAGCACCACTTTTCACTATCGAAAAGTCTCCTTGAGGTGGAGAAACCTTTACAGCAGTAGCTTCCTCTTTACAGATGTAGAAATACGATGAAGGAAGCAAAAGAACACTCTACAATTTGGCAGCACTTCGTTACTGTACGGAACTGTACAGACACGTGTAACGAGGCCTCCTTTTATAGGTGAAAAGGACAGATTCGCAGTCTGTCCAGGCTCGCACCAGTCGACTGCCCCAATGGTAGTCGACTGGTCCGACATTAAATGCCGGCCAACGGCTAGCAAATAACTAGCCAACGGCTAGTTTTGGGGTATACCAATCGACTGGCCCAAGGCCAGTCGACTGGTCCGACATTAAATGCCGGCCAACGGCTAGCAAATAACTAGCCAACGGCTAGTTTTGGGGTATACCAGTCGACTGCCCCAAGGCCAGTCGACTGGTCCGAGGCTGCGAGCTCTCTGTGGGTTTTGGCAGTCGACTGCCTTCGGGCCAGTCGACTGCCCTGCCTCCCAGCTCAGCTCCAGCCACTTCAAACCTTCTCCTTCGCGTGTGCCTTCAGGTCTGCTCCCTTGGCTCGCCCCTTGAAGTCCTCTTCCTCTGGCTATCATCCCTCGGATGCGCACACAAGCCTTCCCTTGGCTTGCCTCCATGCCACCCTTTACGCGTGCCTTTTGAAGTCCACTTCCCGGCTTGCCCTTGGAGCTCTCCTCCCTCGGCTCTCGTCCCTCGGATAGGTCCACCAAGTGTGATTCTCCAAGTTCTGCAAACTCAATCACACAAATCAAATACAACATAACACTTTAACTTAGACCTATTCACCCACACATCAAAACCATGATCTTTCAATCATTTAAAGGGCCGATTGCCTCAACAATCTCCCCCTTTTTGATGTGTGGAAATATGTTTAAGTTAGAGATAAATAACAACAATAGCAAAAGCAAAAGTTAGCAATTGAAACATTATGAGACATAATAACCCTAAGAGGTAGCCTCCCCCTTAACCTATGTCCTCTCCACAGTTTCAATTCTAATCATATTCCAAGTTAAGTTTCCATTTAACAACATCAATAAGAATGTAAGACATATTCGAACCTAAGAGGTACCTCCCCCTTAACCTATGTTCTCTCCACAGTTTCAATTCTAATCATATTCCAAGTTAAGTTTCCACTTAACAACATCAATAACAACATCAATAAGAATGTAAGACATATTCGAACCTAAGAGGTACCTCCCCCTTAATCCATGTCTTCTCTCCAAGTTTTAAACTTTCAAGGTCTAAGTTAGACAAAATACCTAAAATCACCCATTTTAAGTTAAAATTCTAACTTAAACCACCCATTCTCCCCCTTTGACATCATCAAAATGATTGCCTCAAGCAACCAAACCCTATGGCATCAAATGTGAGAATTATTGATTTCTGAATATTCTCACAGTAGCTGAAAATGGCTGTGCCAGTCGACTGCCCATAGGGCAGTTGACTGATACTCTATCAGTCTGATATTACAAGTTTTCTGCCGAATTTCAGAAACTCCCAGAAAATTCCAAAAATTATAAAATTTTGCGTACATGTTTGAAATATTATACTTTATCAGGGAAAAATAATAAATCATATAAAATTTCAAATATGCACGTCTTTTGATAAAAACCCAAGAGTTTTGAAAAACACTACATTTTGTATCAACATTTGAAACCAATTTTGTAAATATGTGTCTTTTAAAAGCATGGCACAGTGTGTAAAACATGAAATGGTTTTCAAAGTTTTAAAATGTCCAACTATGGTCTTTGACAAAGTGTCCATTGATTAAACACTTGCCTCCCCCATAGTTGGTCTAGTTTTGATATTTTGATACTTTTAATGGTCCAACAATGTGCCACAAGCACAAGTGAGCCAAATGTATCACCCTAATGGATCAAGCACCCTTTTTCAAAGCTAATGTGTCCAAGTTCATTCTATACTTCCACAAAGCACATTCCAAGCCCTCTTCTTAAGGATGTAAACTCCGATTTGGGAAGAGGCTTGGTAAAGATGTCGGCTAGCTTCGACTTTGATTCAACATAGTGTAATTCTATGTCTCCCCTTGCCACATGGTCTCTAATGAAGTGATGTTTCACTTCAATGTGCTTTGTTCTAGAATGGTGAACTGGATTTTTAGTTAGGTTGATCGTGCTTACATTATCACACAAGACTTTGACCTTGGTGTAATGTAGCTCATAGTCCTCTAAGGTGTGCATGATCCAAAGGAGTTGGGAAACACATCCACCCATTGCCACATATTCTGCTTCCGTTGTTGATAGGGCAACGCATGGTTGTTTCCTACTACTCCAACTAACTAAAGAAGACCCAAGGAATTGACACCCTCCACTTGTACTCTTCCTATCTAACTTGCAACCCGCATAGTCCGAGTCGGTGTATCCAATTAGATCAACATTGGGGGTTCTAGAATACCAAAGTCCGACATTTAGGGTTCCTTTCACATACCTTAGGATTCTTTTGACTACAATCAAATGGAACTCTTTGGCACAAGATTGGTACCTTGCACACATACCTACCGCAAAAAATATGTCGGGTCTACTAGCGGTTAGGTATAGGAGGCTACCAATCATGCTCCTATATTGTTTAGAGTCTACCATTTTGCCTTCAAGGTCACTATCCATTTTCACATTAGTTCCTATGGGTGTAGATGCTTCCTTAGCATGTTCTAAACCAAATTTCTTTAGCATCTCTTTAGTATATTTGGTTTGAAATACATGTGTACCTTCATTAGTTTGCTTAACTTGAAGGCCTAAGAAAAAGGTTAACTCTCCTACAAGACTCATCTCAAATTCTTCTTCCATACACTTGATGAATTCTTGTAGGAAGTCATTATTTGTTGACCCAAAAATGATATCATCTACATAAACTTGGGCAACAAATATGTCCTTATCCTTTGATTTTAGGAACAATATAGGGTCAATTGTTCCTCTTCTAAACCCCTTAGACACCAAAAATGAAGAAAGCCTTTCATACCAAGCTCGGGGAGCTTGTTTCAATCCATACAAGGCTTTCCTTAATTTGAATACGTGTCTCGGATAGTTAGGGTCCTCAAATCCGGGGGGTTGTTCTACATAAACCTCTTCCTTAATGATCCCATTAAGGAATGCCGACTTCACATCCATTTGGTGGAGTGTAAAACCCATGTGAGCGGCATATGCTAGTAGGATTCTAATTGATTCTAATCTAGCTACGGGGGCATAGGTCTCATCATAATCTAATCCCTCAACTTGGTTAAACCCCCTAGCTACCAATCTAGCCTTGTTCCTAGTGATTTTACCTTGGTCATCTAATTTGTTCCTAAAGACCCATCTAGTGGTCACAATGGTACAATCAGTGGGTCTAGGAACTAGCTCCCATACTTCACTTCTCTCAAATTGGTTTAGCTCTTCTTGCATGGCCAAGACCCAATCAACATCTCCCAATGCTTCATCAATGGTCTTGGGTTCTAATTGGGAGATTAGAGCTATTTGACTAGTTTGATCCCTAAAGTATGACCTAGTCCTTACTCCTTGAGTGACATCACCCATAATTTGGTCAATGGGATGATCATGGTGATGTCTCAAGGGTCTAGAGGTTGTGGGTTCATTTAATCCTTCTTCCTCATCCTCTAGTGTAGTTCTTACTCCCCCTTGATCATTACCCTCCACATGTAAGTCTTGAAGTCTTTGGGCAAGAGGTTGGACTTCTTCTATATCTTTATCAATAGAAGCCTTTCTAGGGTAAGTACTGTTGGTGCAAGTTGCATCAATGATGTTCCTCTTTAAGTGTTTTAATGTTTGACAATTCACTTAAGTCAGTGATATATTGAACAGACAAAGGGGAGCAAAAGAGAAGTAACCTTAGTTGAAGAAAAGTCCTAGTTAATCTAGGCATCGTAACCTTAAGACCTAGCGAAGGGCTGCTAGGCACCTAGCGAAGGGCTGCTAGGTATCATAACCCTAAGACCTAGCGAAGGGCCGCTAGGCACCTAGTGAAGGACTACTAGGCATAGAAGACCTAGCGAAGGGCTGCTAGGTACCTAGCGAAGGGCTACTAGGCATAGAAGACCTAGCGAAGGATTGCTAGGCACCAGGCGAAGGACCGCTTGGTAACAAAGACCTAGCGAAGGGCTGCTAGGCACCTGGCGAAGGACTGCTAGGAAATGAAGACTTGGTCCGAGGGACTAAGCAACTTAGCTGAGCGATGACTAAGGACAGGAGTAGAGACGGGTCAGGGTTTGGGCGTCTCGAGATCCGGAGTAATCGGAAGCTAAGTAAAAGTCCACTCGAAGGGCTGGGTGGCAACCGTCTCCTGAAAGGAGTAGGTGAAGGGCGAGTTCTCGGGGATGGGAACTTGTGCCGGTTCAACCTAGGGTTTCGTGCAAATCCGAAGTCCGAACCAAGTCCTTAAGACCAATATTATATTTATCTATGCTTTGTGTTTGTGGATATTGCAGGTACCAAGAACCGAAGACAAAGCAAGGTTGATGAAGGCCTTAACCAGGGCGCCCTCATGCACCAGGGCGCCCTGGTCAACACAGTCTTCGCTGTTGCGAGTCCGAAGCACATGATAAAGCGCTCACTGGGTTCAAGATGGGCGCCCGGAAGATCCGGGGCGCCCTGGTCAAAGCTGTTATCATCTGCGGCGAGGTAGACGCAGGGATAAAGTTTGACCGAGTCATCCAGGGCGCCCCCAGCGTCCAGGGCGCCCCCAGGAGGCCTTTATAAGGGGCTTCGACCCCTCAGCTTCAGACACAACATTCCAGAGCCATTCTGATCATTCCGACCGACGACAACGCGCTAGAGACGAGGCTTTAAGACTGGGAGGCTCCAGGAGGAAGTGCGCGGCACTTCGGAGGTCCAGATCGGCCAAGTTTCAGATTCTTGTTCGGTTTGCTTTTAGTTATTCCGTACTTAACTTTCAAATTATTGTTGCTTGTAATTGTACACTGTAAGACGGGTTTTCTCCGCCTCCGGAAATTCCGAAAAGGAGACCAATAGTGGACTCACGCCGAGTACATAGGCCTTGGACGTACTGACCCTGGGGGGTTGGGAACCAAGTAAATAATCCCGCTGTGTCTTTGTATTATTGTTTTCTTCGTTCTGTTTGTTTTCCGCTACTACTAACTCTGAGTCCAGAACGAACTAAAGTTTTCTACGAAGTTTCCGGGAGTAATTTTCACGATTGATATTCACCCCCCCTCTATCGACGGCACCGGTCCTACAATTGGTATCAGAGCCGAGCCGCTCTTCACCGAACTAACCGCCGACGGAGCAACGACGCCAGGAGTTGAGGGGGAGCCCAGGGGTGAATCAGGTACATTTTTTTTAATGTCAAATTTTAAATTCCATATTATTTGTTTCACGTGCAGGGAGAGAGGGCACTACAAAAATCAGTGCCCTACTCGTAAGATTAGGTCTACATCACCGGTGGCGAAGGAGGTACCAGCGCCAGGAAACCGGAGGGACAAAAGTCACGTACAATGCTTCAAATGCAAGAAATACGGACATTACAAAAACAAGTGTCCGGCGAAGGTACGTAAGATTTACGTTCCAAAAATTTTACAAGTTTCTGCACTTTCATGTGATAAAATATTTAATTTTTCTGATAAAGTAGATTTACTGCATAGGAAAATTAACTTTTTGCATGTTAAATTACAAAACGTGAATATGACCAAAATATTAGAAATTAATTGTTTAATTCAGAATATCAATTCAGAAATTAATGAAATTAACTCTGATAATTTTTCTGATGAAATTAACTCTGATAATTTTTCTGATGAAATTAACTCTGATAATTTTTCTGATGAAATTAATTCTAAAAATTTATCTGATGAAATTAATTCTAATAATTTATCTGATGAAATTAATTCTAATAATTTATCTGATGAAATTAATTCTAATAATTTATCTGATGAAATTAATTCTAATAATTTATCTAATAAAATTAATTCTAATAATTTATCTAATAAAATTAATTCTAATAATTTTTCTGATGAAATTAATTCTGATAATTTTTCTGATAAAATTAATTCTGATAATTTTTCTGATAAAATTAGTTCTGATAATTTTAATTCAGACAAAATTAATTCTAAGGATAATTCCGAATTCAAATTTGAATATCTTAATGATAAATCCGAATTCAAATCTGAATATCTTAAGGATAATTCAGAAATTAATTCTGAAAATCTTAAAGACAATCTAGAGATTAATGTTGAAAATATATCTGAGGATAATTCTAACGATAATGGTAAAGATAAAATTCTCCTAGATAATAATTTAATTATAGATAATATTGAATATTATTATAAAACTTTAACTAGTGGCCCAATTTTCTCCATCTATTGTGAGGATATTAAAAAATCTAATCCTAAGGAGGATATGGAACTGTCTAAGATAAAGGCCATAATCAATGAAAATTACAAAAATTTAAATAAATCAAAATTATTAGAAAAACTTGAAAAGAAAGATAAAATTGAAGAAGAAATTTTTGAAATAATGAAAATAGGACTGCAATCGAACCGAGCCGAGCCGAATACCTGAGAGTTTGAGTTTGGCTCGTTTATTATCGAGCCGAGCTCGAGCTTAATTTATCGAATATAGTGATGGCTCGCGAGCATATTCGAGCCTAATCCAGCCCTAAACGAACTTACCAAATATAAATTATTAATTAAATTATTCATCAATCTATTAAAAAAATAAATTATATATTCTAAAAAATATAAAATATTTACTAAAATCTATGATTTTATTCATACAAATGAGTTTTATTGGATATTTTATATTTATTAAATGTAAAAGTGTCAAAATTATATATTTAATGTTAAATATTAATTTTATATTTTACGAACTAGCTCACGAGCTTATTAACGAGCCTGTTCACGAGCTAACGAGCCGAATACTGCTGAGTTTGAGTTTGGCTCGTTAATATTAACGAGCTTTATTAAACAAGCTCGAACGAGCTTCTATCGAACCGAGACCCGAATAGCTCGCGAGCGGCTTGGCTCGTTTACACCAGTAAATGAAAATGATGAATTTAAACCCACAATTATTAATTAATCATTATAATCCAAATTAAATCTTAATTAAAATTCAAATTAAATCTTAATTAAAATTCAAATTAAATCTTAATTAAATTCAAATTAAATCTTAATTAAATTCAAATTAAATCTTAATTAAATTCAAAATAAATCTAAATTAAATCTTAATTAAATTCAAATTTAATCTTAATTAAATTCAAATTAAATCTAAATTAAATCTTAATTAAATTCAAATTAAATCTAAATTAAATCTTAATTAAATTCAAATTAAATCTTAATTAAATTCAAATTAAATTCAAATTAAATCTTAATTAAATTCAAATTAATTCTTAATTAAATCTCAATTAAATTCAAATTAATTCTTAATTAAATTTCAAATTAAATTCAAATTAAATCTTAATTAAATCTAAATTAAATCTTAATTAAATTCAAATTAAATCTCAATTAAATTCAATTCAAATTAAATTCAAATTTAAACTTAAATTAAATTCAAATTCAAATTTAAATTAAATTCAAATTAAATCTCAATTAAATTCAATTCAAATTATATTCAAATTCAAACTTAAATTAAATTCAAATTCAAATTTAAATTAAATTCAAATTCAAACTTAAATTAAATTCAAATTCAAATTTAAATTAAATTCGAAATTCAGATTTAATTCAATCCAAATTAATTGAAACTTAAAGTCATTTATTCTCAATTGATTAATTAATTTTCTAATCCAATCAATTCTTAATTAACCTGAACTCAACTTCAAATCTTAAATAACTTAAACTCAAACTAAAATAAAATTTTACGCAAACTGTAACAATTAAAATTAATAACACTAAATATGTCAAAGTGGGTTGGCATATTCGCGGGTTCACACGACATGTATCAAATTGGGAATTTGATACATTTTTAGAAACTTAAATAAAATGCTTTGGACTTGTTTGACTCATGCTTAATTGTCATGACAAGCATCTGCTATTCTTTTAAAATATATGACATGTCATTCATATTTAAATTTTATGCATATATTTGAACGGCTATAGGAAAAAGAATAATTGAAACTTGATCAACTTAGTATTGGGTGGCGGTGAGATGATAGTACGTTAGGGAAGCCAATTCTAATAAGATCAAGTATACTTGGTCTCTTTAGACTGGTGAAACTAGCCGAAGCTACCGATCCAAGATCCAAACTAGTTAGACCAGAATTTTTCAAAAAGTAATCTTGAAAATGAAAATTCATTAAAAGGCTTTGTCAAGGAAAGGGTTGATGATCCAATAAGGCTACGGCCAAAGAAGGCCTAGTGCCTCGCCAAGACCTGGAAGCCAATTTTTGAAATTCAAATTCAAGTTACTTCTTGTCAAATTCAAATCTAACACAAGCTTCAATTAAATCTTAGAATTGAAAAATAAATTAAAGAAAAATAATTCAAGCATCTCACAATACACTTATAAGGCAATCATGCTTGTTGTATTGATACATCTAAAATGAGTGAGATGTTAAGGACTAATAAATTGAAAAATGTTTTTCAAAAATGTTTTTCAAAATCATTAGAATATTTTTCTAAAAATATATTTTCAAAATAGTGCTTCAACATAATAATGTTTTTATGGAATTCATGCTTGTCTGGTTGAATATACATATTATATGTTTTAAAAATTATATCTTTTCAAAAATTGTTTGACTCACAGCAATTAGACACTCTTAGGACAACACTAAAGTTCCTTAAGGCACTTAGATAGAGTCAAACGGTGTTGGATGCAGGGGGAGTGTTTTGTTCTTTTTATTAAAAATATTTTTCGAAAACTGCACCTTAATTTGCATTACATATGTTTTCAAAATTATCTTCTTTCCAAATTGTGGCTTCAAAATTTATA
>JAGFNQ010001848.1:0-20862 GCA_024364735.1 Boesenbergia rotunda | reverse complement strand
AGTCCAGGCGTCGAGAACCCCCGTCTAAAATAATAGTCGCACGAAGATAGCCGCGACACTCAATATCCTGCATCCAATACACAATCACTTAGCCAAATATAACTCCTAATCTAATTAGGATTAATTCTAATCAATTAATCCTAATTAAACACCCATTTGATTAATTAGGATTAATTATAATTAATTAATCAATTAACCCTAATTTCTTAGCCAATAACTTAATTAGGGTTAATTATGATTAATTAATCCCCAATTAATTCCCTTAATTCCAATTCAACCTCACCATAGATTCATCCCCACCGAAACCTCAAAAAAAAACAACCCAAGTATCACACCGACCACCTAGCAACCATAATCCAAGTTACTGAAGCTCATAGAAATCAAAAACACAGCAACCAATCCTAGGTAACACTCTACCAACAAAGGAATCTCCCAAAAGCCAAAACCTAAACCCAAAACGGATCGCAATCACTGCAAAACAAATCACACAAGACTTACCTGGGCAAAAACACCGGGTGAAGAGATCGCCGGAATCCAATTCAGCGCCCTTTCTACTCCACTGCTCAACCCACAGAGAAGAAGATCTAATATGCCCTAGATTTCAAGGATCGGTTTCAAAACCCATTCGAATCATAATCCATTGAGAGAATGGAACCTAGAGATCCAAACTAGGTTAAAGGCGCACGACTCACCTTCTCGTATTTTCTGGCAGTGGCGTGACCGACGCTCCCTCAAGAGAAACCGACCGATCAAGACCGGAACCCCCGATCTGCTCGCCCGAGAAGAAACCCGACGTAGGTCCGTGAAACCCCGTCAACCAGCCGGAGCAGGGGCGACGCCGTAGGCTAGCAACGCGACGAACAGAAGAGGGAAGAAGAAGAAGGCGGAGATGCAGAATCGGGAAGGTTTGCGAGGAAGAAGAAGAGATGCTCCGGCCTCTCTCCTGGCTGCGGCGGAAGGCGACGAGGGAGAGGAAGGAATCGCAAAAGTTGCGGCTAGGTCACGCCGATTGGGGAAAGAAATAAGAGTCTTATAAGGGGTGGCTTTTTTGCAGAAAAACTCTTTCAGCTTTTCGAAATCCCAACCAGGCCCTTAATTTCGAAAGTTTTGCCTTTTAGCCCCCAAATTTCCCAGATTCTCACATCAACACATAAATTCTAAAGGTAAAATCTAATTAACTCAATCCCAGATTAAAAATAAATAAATAAAAAAATATCATTAGGCACCCTAAATATATACCCGTTAACATTTAAAATTTTTTAATATTATTTTTTTTTAACTTGGGCATTATAATCGAATCCCAAAATCTAATCGGCTTAATCATGAAACTAAAATAAATTAAAAAATGTTATTGATTGAATCAAGACTCAATCCAGGCATCCTGAGAGTGCAGGATAAGGGATAAGCGAACGGGATATTAGAATTATATATATATGTATGTGTGTTGCGGATTGGACTCATGCATGCATGTACGGATCTAGAGTGCCTGGATTCAATCCAAGGCGAATTGATTGAAATCATAATAATTTTTTTAGGACATATTTAGAGTTTAAGATTTTAGGATCTAAGGGTTGGATTATAGTGGACTTAAGCCAATAAGATTTTATAAGATTTTCCCTCTTGGTTTATAGTGTTCAAAATTAAAAAAATAAATAAGTATATTGCATGTATTTAATATTTAAAATTTTAGAATTTAGGAATTCGGTTATAATGAGTATAAATTTTTAAAAAATCTATAGAGTTCAGACTTCCCTTTTGGTTTAGATGTATTTAGGATTTAGGTGAGAAATATTCATTTTAAAAAGAAATAGAGGCGCCTCTCATTCCATCATAATTTTAAAGAAAAAAAATTAGAAAGACCCCTCCCATGCCTTGGAAACCGCCAAGCCATACCAACATCGAGTGCGGAGAGAATTGTGCTCAGGAAAGGGAAAAACCTAGGTGACAGTCGACTGGGCCCCAGGCAGTCGACTGATAAACAGGGCAGAAAGATCAGTCAACTGCTATGGGTGCAGTCGACTGATAGCAACCCGAATTCGAACGTTGGGGCTTGTAACGATCGAGTTTGAGTGGGGGCAGTCAACTGGTGGCGGCCAAAACAGAGGTAAGCTCTATTTAAGTGGGCTTCGTTTTGGCTGGGAGCTTTGCCGAATTTGACTTTGGTTAAAGGCCAAATAGTAGTTTTTGTGCTCAGGAAATGTGTCCGGGATTGTGGCAAGGCTTCTCCACCTACAAGGAGCTACACGAGCTAGCCGGAGGGCATCCGGGGAGTGATCCATCGAAGGATCAAGGGATCATCCACCTTACGGACTACCGTGGAGTAGGAGCGTCATCTTCGAACTACGTAAACGGAAACGTATTAGCGTTTGGTTGTTTTTATTGTTATTGTTTCCACTTGCGCACGCTAACATCGTAGGTAGAAATCGAGAAAAGCTATTCACCCCCCTCTAGCTTGCTTGTCACAATCTAACAAGTGGTATCAGAGCGAAGGTCCGCTCTCGTTGGAATAACTGCCAAAAGAGCACAAGCTAGAGGAGATGATGATGGAAGACAAGTTGGGTGATGATATCAACACTCCACCTTCGTATGATCATGAAGATTTCGACTATTGGAGGACAAGAATGAAGACTTGGCTTGGAATGGATTGGGAGTGTATGATGGTAATAGAAGAACCTTTCGAAGTTCCAAAGGACAAGCACGGAAAGAAGCTTCGACCTAGATATTGGGATAAAGAGCAACAAAGTCAATCAAGGGCAAATGAAAAGGTAATTTTGATATTAACTAATATTTTGCCTAATGATGTATTGAGTGGTGTAGGTGAGTATAAAAATGCATATGAGTTGTGAAACAAGTTGAAAGAATTTCATGAGAACCCTACAAGTTGGAAGAATTTCCTAAACCTAGGGTTTTCCTTCCCGAGTACAATTCTTTCAGCACTCGAACCCTCACGACTTAGCTGACTTTTCATCCAGCAGCATCGACCTGTTACCTTCAAGCCTTCTTCGACTTTGGCTCTCGTCCCTTGGATGCATGCAAGCCCACGACTTGTCTCCCCATGTCATCCTTCGCGTATGCCTCGAAGTTCGCTTTCCTCGGCTCATCGTCCCTACTTTGTCCATGGTCCCTCGGATGCATGCAAGCCCACGGCTAGTCTCCCCATGTCATCCTTCACAGGACCCGAAGACGTCCAACTAAGTCTAAGTGTATCCTGCAAACCTGCACACTCAAATACACATATTAGATCAACATGAAACCCTAACTTAATCATATTGACACATATATCAAAACTCATGATCCACTCGATCACACCCGGGTCGATTGCACCAACAGGGGCTTCTATGACTCGGGCCCTCGTCGCTCGGGCCCTCGCCACTGGGGAACTCTGGGGTTCAAGCGTACGTTGGCTCGGTGACCATTCCCCGGCCGAGGTCGAGCCGAGCCTCCCACCTGAGTTCTTTGCTGGACGGGCTCGGGGGATCTTAGGTCTTGACCTCCTTTGACGGGGCGCCAGGTTGTCAGGCCCATTTACACGCAAGCCAGGCCAGGATCGTATACATTGTTTTTATCTACTTTAATTACCTAGTATATACCATGCATTTATCTGTTCTCTATATCCGCAGAGTTCGACCTTGGACTCACCACCGCTTGCTCCCCTTTTTGTTTCAGGTAGTAAATAGCTGCGTCTCGTACTACCAGGAGAGGATCCATCTGCTGTCCCTTGAGTGTCAAATATTTCTGGTTTGAGTTTGTTTATTATTTTCTAGAGATGTTATTTTTGTTCTATAGTGGGTGTGTCAATATTTTAGTGTTTGTTTGTGGACTTAGACTTATGTCTTGGACTTCTGGTCTATTTGCATTTACCTTACAGAGTTTAAGTTATTTATTATTTGGATGTTAATAAACTGCGTGGTGGCGATGTTTTGTTATTTTAGTTCTATTGTTGCTAGTCGTATGTGGTTGTGCTTACTATATGTGTGAGATTGATGTATATAGCTTCACATTGTCCGCTGTATAAGGGAGATGTTGTCCGACTTTCGAGCCAGCATGGGCCTTTGGGGACGTGACAATCTATAAAATATATGCATAATTATTTTTAATTATCGTCATCTATAATAATGTAACTATTTTATATTAAGATTTCGAATTTTCACTTTATCATCTATTGTTATCATCAGTTAAAATCAATTCTAAGTCTTATTATTTAATCAACAAGTATACAAGTCATACATAGTATAATATCAATATGGATAAATGTTATAAGCACATGAGTATTAATATATATCAATAATTATCTTGATATGATAAATCAACTAAAAAGTGAATCACTCGGGTGAATATCATTGAATTATAATGTCATATGTATGGTTAAAAGCCTCCTTAGAGTATAATAATATCACATACGTTATCTTACATATGGGCTGCCACCCCTCACCGATGGTAGATATAATAAACACCGAGGGCTACATCACGCCGCCACGCTACAGGTGTACGGTCAGATACTCTGGACCACGTGCGACCACACTATCACAATAATATGTGGGATGTCCAATACTCCAGTATAAAGCTAGACTTATAATTTTCACTTTTTAGTATTTTTCATTTTACCGTCTTTATTATTTCACCTTAATCCTTTTTACCATCATTGTTTCATTCAAAGTTTATGTCTTATTGGTTAGTTTAAAGGAACAACCTGAGTCAACTTTTCATATCAAATATGTTAATTCATTACGGTATTAGCATAAGATTTATACCATATCACTACAAAAAAAAGGTACTTTGCGGCGGTTTTTGTTGTGATTTACGGCGGTTTAGCAACGACGGTAAATGTTTTATCGACGGTTTACAAAACCGCCGCAGATAACGACGTCCTTAAACCATTTAGCGGCGGTTTGATTGAACCGCTGGAATAACCGCCGCCATAATAAGTTTTCCGGCGGTTCTCTTGGCGGTTTTAACCGCTGGTAAAACCTTCAAACGATTTAGGCTGATGATTTTTTTACAGCAGTTTTTGCAATATTAAAACCGCCGCAAAATTAATAGGTGCTTCCAAATTACCTGATTTAGTGGCGGTTTTGAACCGCCACAAAATTCCAATTACCAGCGGTTCCGAAGCCGCCGTTAAATCATTTATCGACGGTTTTAAAACCGCCACAAATCACATTACCGACAGTTTTGAAACTGCTGCAACACCACCGTAAATAAATTTACTGGCGATTTTGAAACCGCCGCAAATGGCAAATTCAACCGAAAATATTTTTTTGGTTTTTCTTTTTAATATTTTATTTGAAGGACAAACAAGTCAAGCAATTGTGTAATCTTAAAGGAAAATTTTCATAGCTATTCTTAAACTTTTAGACAAATAATGAATGTGTATATCAAATGTAATAACATAATATTGACTAGTAGTTAAATACATTCAAATGTCTACAAAAGTAAATGCTCAAAAAAACAAAATAATAACAACAAAAAATGTCTGAAGTGAAATCTAAACCAAAATAGAGGTACACCACTCAACAAAAATATATAACATAGCAGCAGTTCAAACTTCAGTTTCTAGTCTGTAATGCTTGCAAAGTACTTGAGGAGTAGCATAATATTGGCTTCCAACCACATCAGTAAAAATTTGACCTGAATGAATTATGAAAACCAAGTTATATCTCTTCAAAATTAATCATTTTAGAAACAATAATGCATAGAAACCAGAGGAAACCCATAGAAACAATAATGTATTAGAATGTTGCAAGGCTATATACATTCTGGGACAGCATTAGCGACTTCTCTTCTACGAGAACAACCATTCCTTTTGATCTAGTACAAAATTACTAATTGCTTTAGTACTACAAAGAATAATACCAGCCATCCACTAAGTTCTTCCATGCTTCAACTCAGAGACCTGAATTAAAGAAGAATCACAAGGAGAAAGCTTTCCGCAAATTGAAACTAAAAAAACACAACTGAGTGGAGATGCAAAAGGATACAAGGTCTCACATAGGAAGGTAGGTTTATGGTATTAAAAAAAACATATTTTTCAATTCTCATTGAGGTATGGAAACTGGTTCGTGGGAGAGGAGAGTTGTGCTAGCTACATGCGTCCCTTTCTGGCGATTCAAAACACAAATTCTGGGAGCAATCAAGTGTTGGTTTAATAAATCATACAATAAGAGAAAATAGGTAAAAGTGGTCTCAATATATTTAAAGCTCACTAACATTTATATGGTTAGATTAGTTGTCATGCTCCAATTGTTATGCTTCATGGTCTGCTTGTCATTAAGGTGGAATGGCCTTGATGCCCGTGTGATAATATCTTTGAGCAAAAGTTCCATGAGTTGATACATTAAGAAAATTTCTCTTTCCAAATTACTTGCAAATCGCAAGAGATGTTAATAATGAAACATACATTTATATTAAATACTAACATACAACATATGGAATATGACATGATAAATAGATCTATGAATTAAAAACTAAACTGTATATACATAGATATGTATGGAATTCTCTCATGACTGGAAGCATAAAAAAGGGTAAAAATGTGATAATTGCTTATAGGATCAAATGTATAAACAAAAACTACTTGTATACCAATAAACAAAATATCAAAAAATTTGCAAAGGTGCAAAATGACCTTGGGGCGATCCATAAAAGTTAGAACCTAAACAACCAAAACTAAGCACCTCTTATAATGACCTTGAAGGGAAGAGTAAGGCAACCAACAAAGGAAATAGAGTTGGCGCATAACCTATATGTTATGAACACTAACATGGTAAGTTTAATTGCAAAGTAGACAAATTGGACTACCATATCAAAGTTATTAACTATAAATTACCAATCAATCCCAATAACAGTACAATGAAATCTAACATCTAATTTCTTAACCTCAATCTAGAATGCAATATGGGTCTGCTAATGTTACTGTCTATTTACAGAACTTTAGTACAGAGTGGTACCATTTATTTACACTAAATTGGTATGACTGCTAAAGGTAGCCTAAGCATGTTACATTCATCTTTTGCACTTGCTGATGTTGCCAACTTATGGATGAGGATGACCAAGTTGACATAATTGCTTGTGCATAGAGTTATCTTATTCCTATCTCTCTATGACTTTTATTGTATAATGTCTCGCTTACATAAATTTCAATGGCGCCTAGACGAAGGAGACGAAGAGGCCACGGTCCAGAGCCGCTGGGAGTTGCCATTGGGAGTCACTGACACAGAGAGAGAGGGGGGGAGTGCAACGCGGTTGACGGAATCTCGAACGGAGACGGAGCCTCTCGGTTGGTTGTGGAACCGCACCACTAAGAGCCACTGACCAAGAGAGAGAGAGGGAAGGGCGACCGAGAGAGAGAAGGAAGGGTGTGTTTCTAAAGGGCACACGAAGATGGTGGCTGTCGCCGACTAGAGGTGGAGAAGAAGAGGAGAGATTTGGGTGGCGGCGATGTGGAGAAGAGCGGCGATGTGGAGAGATCTGTGGGTGGCGCCGTGGAGAGATTTGGGTTGCTGCGTGTGTGGGTTAGGAGAGGAGAGGAGAAGTAAGAGTTTACATCTTGGACGCCTATTTCTTTTGATAAAGATCTAAGCCGTTGAATTGGGATGAAGATTTAGCCGTTGGATCGGTTCACTTTTGATCTGATCTGATTTAAGTGATGAGGAAGATATTAATCTTGACCTTTGGATTTAAGTGAGGAAGAGGATCTATATCTGAGCCGTTCATGAATGTGATTAAGAGATGAGAAGATCTGACTGTCCATTTGGTTAAGGGATGGGATTTAAATCTGAGCTCTTAATTCAAAATTTTCACTTTTTTTCAATTAGCAATGGTTAAGGAAAATTGAAACCGCAGCGAATCATTAAACCACCGCGATTCAAAAATTAACTGTCGCTAAATAATTTAATTCACGACGGTTAATGTAAACCACAGGGAAACACATAATATAGTGGCGGTTTAGCAAACCACCGATAAAAAATCGCCGTTAAGCAACACTTTTCTGGTAGTGTATGAATATGAAAATTAATGCAAGTATCAACAGTATAAAATTATGAAAGGTTAAGCAAATTTAAAAGACAGTATCAATGGAAGACTAAGTTAAATATCCATTTAATTACCCACACATGAACCAGAAACAATATTTATTATTTACCATTCAATCATTTTATTATTTTAACTCATTTTGCTATTTTAATATCATTTTACTTCCCTTTTGAAAACAATTATACAAGTATATATAATCTCATTTATCTCTTTATTCTTGAACAAAGATAAATTATAGAAGTCCGAGAATGGATGTGCCTGTTGGGACATGTAGACGAGCTAAAGGGGGGTGATTAGCTCCGATTTGCTTGTAGATGATTTGTCGCGACGGAAGACTTCAAGCAATGCTAACACTAAAGATTTACTTGGTATCCACCCCGGCCGGGTGACTAATCCAAGGATCCACTCTCCTCACTCTCTCATACACTATGAAAGATCTCCTTCTTGAGGTGGAGAAACCTTTTACAAGCTTACAAGAAGATACAACAAGATTACAAAGCAAAACACAAATGAAATCTTACAAGATTTACAATGAATAAGCTCTATTTGCTTTCCTTGCTATCTTCAAGCTTGTGATTGCCTCTAGAACCTTGGAAATGCAACAGCAATATCCTCCAAGGCTTCCCTTGAGATGACACTGATGAAGGAGAAGAAGGGGAGAAGTGTTGTCGCTTAAAACCTGCGTGAAAATCCTTATACCCGACGCCTAGGGTTTCTAGATCGATTACCCAATCGATTACCACGTCAGATCTAGCCGTTCAAAGGCTAGTTTTCGAACCGTAATCGATTAGCCAATCGATTACGAGTATCCTGAATCGATTGGGTAATCGATTCAGAACCTTTCTGTTCTCTCGCGCAAACTGCCCTTGTCACGCCCCGAGAAGCCGCTCGTCCGATACCGACCGAACTGCCACTCCCTCGATCGACGGACAATTCGGAAACCTAACCTCTACGACCATCCCAGATGATTGTACCTCAGCCTATAGGGCTGGAACAACCGTCTGTAATTAACAGAAACGAAAACGACGACAAAGCTGCGTACCGGTACGACTTACGACAAAACCAAAATAAAATCGAGGCCTCCATGGCACACAAAAGTACAACTATCCTGCCGTAACATAGACGTCACAAAAGAGTATAACATACCAACAGCGGAAATGGAAAGAAATACAATGAATAAAAGAAACGGGTACCAACATGTACCCCAACCAAAAGACAGGCGAAAATCGTCTCGGAGACACATGAACTGGGACAGGCTGCTGAATAATCCAGACGATCATCCTGATAAGAGAAAAACATAGCCAACGGGGTGAGTCCTAAGAACTCAGCGAATACAGTCTAATGTGCATAAGAAGAAAATAATAGCAGCAAGTCACCGTCAATCTATCTATCACAGTACTGAAGATAACTGCAGTAAGAAGAATACAGAACTGAACCATAAGCAGTAAAGGGACTACATACCTACCTGTGTCGATCCAAACCCGGTAGTATGCATGTCAATCAAGTGCAGCAAACACAATCATATGCATCAATGCACAGTATGCTCATGATGCAGCATGGGTCACCCCTGACGCCTCGGTCAATAATGCACACGCGGGACCATATGGGTAGGGCTGTGACCTGGTCTTCCCTGCACGAACAGATGGTCGATAATGCACACGCGAGACCGAATGGGTAGGGTCGGAGACCATACACGTACCCCACCATCGGGTGAAGTAACGCTCTAAACGTCCCTTGCTATCATCGGATAGGTAGGACGAGTAGCAAGTACGACGACCCATCTCTACCTCCAGGGAGTCAAAGGTCGTCCCCTATGTTACGTGCAATAATGGTGCATGTCACTATCCCATGCAACATCCACTATCTATCCCTGCTGTCATCTACATGATATGCAGTAGTCCAGATAATCGGTATGCACCAATACCTAAATCCTAGCATAAGGTATAAGGTAAACTGTGCATCATCAATCCATACAAATATAGTAAGCAGTAAAGCTAACGGATACAACTACTGAAGCAAGATCACAGAGATACAGATATCAGATATCCCTACTGCTAACTATGTCTAACTATGCATAAAAGAGGTACCCGCCTCGATATGAAGAAGTCCAGGCGTCGAGAACCCCCCGTCTAGAAATAATAGCCGCGACGAAGATAGCCGCGACCCTCAACACTCTGCATCAAATACACAATCATTTAGCTGAATATAACTTCTAATTTAATTAAGATTAATCCTAACCCATTAATCCTAATTAAACTCCCCTTTAATTAATTAGGGTTAATCACAATTTATTATTCCCAAATTAAACCCTAATTTCCTAACCACCATACCATCTAAATTAATTGGAGATTAATTAGACTAATTAATCCCAATTCATGATCTAATACCAACAACTACATCAAACGATTCATCTCACAGCCGTAACATCAAACATTCATCCGATAATCCCAATTCTCAATCCTGTATCAATTCTAATTACTAATCATGAAACCTAATTAATCATTCCATTAATCACATACCTTTAACCCAGTGTTTCGATTTAGATCACCACGAAACAGATCGAAAACCAGGATCCAAATTCGAAGCAGACTAATCAACCGACGCAACGAAGCAAACCTCGTAGGGACGATCTCAAGTCTTGCTTCCGTGAAACCAATACCTATTGATGGAAGCTCCAATCAGCGATCGGCCAACCTTGAGCCAAGCAAGAATCGAGATCAGAGAAAAGCTTACCTCAGATCTCGAGCACCAACTCCTATTCTCGAATTCCACCGATTCTTGAGTGAGGAGTTGAATCCAATGGTCGGCAGATGGGATTCCTCTGCGATTAGGGCTCGCTAAAGAATGGAAAAAGAGGGGATCGGACTGGAGCTTAGCTACGGCGACCGGAGAAGGGAAGAGACGCCGTCTCTTCTGGCTGATGTCGAAACCAGAGTGGGAGAGATCGGGGTGGCTTCGATCGACCGAGAAGTATGCGGCGAGTGGAAGAGAAGAGGAGAGGGAGGCGACGTCGGGTTGGCTGCTTGCGGCTAGGGCACGGGCGAGAGGCTGTGGCTGCGCCCGAGCGGAGAGAAGAGATGAAGTGGTTCGTCTCTCTCGGCTGGCTGCGGCGGAAAGCAAAGAAGGAGAGGAAGGAATCACAAAAATTGCGGCTAGGTCACTCGAAATAGGGGAAAACGAGTTAATAAGTGGTGGCTTTTTGCAGAAAAACCCAATCAGCTTTTCGAAATCCCAACCAGACCCTTAATTTCGAAAGTTTTGCCTTTTAGCCCTCAAATTTCCCGGATTCTCACAGCCCTAATCGATTAGCCAATCGATTACCGATACCCTGAATCGATTACCCAATCGATTCAGGACTCTTTTGTTCTCTTGCGCAAACTGCCCTAATCGATCAACTGATCGATTCACCCAATCGATTACCCAATCGATTGAGTCCAACCTAACTTGTTTTCACAAGTCTAGGATCCCCTACCAAGTGTCCGGTCAACCCCTTTGACTCACCTGAATTTCTACTGCCTAGCTCCCAGCTCAGACTTAACCTGGTTCCCAACCAGATTCACCTAACCCTCGAGTTAGGTCTAGTCTCTCGGTAGACTTCCACCTTGCCAGCATGCGATCTCCCTGATCCATCTGGACTTCACGTAGTCCCACTAGGTGTGCCTAGTCCCACTAGGTGTGCCTAGTCCCACTAGGCCTTTTCCCATGCCAGCGTACGATCTCCCCGATCCACCTAGACTTCACCTAGTCCCACTAGATCTTTTCCGATGCCAGCGTGTGATCTCCCCAATCCACCTGGATTTCACCTTGTCCCATTAGGTGTGCCTAGTCCCACTAGGTCTTTTCCCATGCCAGCGTGCGATCTCTCCGATCCACCTGGACTTCACCTAGTCCCACTAGGTGTTTTCCCATGCCAGCGTGCTATCTCCCCGATCCATCTGGACTTCACCTAGTCTCACTAGGTGTTTTCCCATGCCAGCGTGCGATCTCCCCGATTCACCTGGACTTCACCTAGTCCCACTAGGTGTGCCTAGTCCCACTAGGTGTGTCTAGTCCCACTAGGTGTGTCTAGTCCCACTAGGTGTGCCTAGTCCCACTAGGTGTTTTCCGTCAAGCCTCCAGTCAACCTTGACCCACTTGACATCATACAATATTCAAACATCATATGACATTCAAACATCATTATCAAACATCGAAACATCCAACCTTAAACTTACCAAGCTTACCAGACCTAAGCTCACCCGAGCCTAGTCAAACTAGGTCAACCCTGACCTAACCAAGATTGCACCAACAGTGCCCACTTTCATTTACAACCAAAAATAATAATTGGGGTTGAATTCCCTTACACCCTGTTTGGAAAGGAAGGAATTGGAATTCCTGTGAGAATTGGAATTCAATTCCATCCTTTGGTAGCAATTTTCAGGAAGGAATTGATAAGGAATTGAATTCCAATTCCTTTCAAATCCCTCAAAACAAATCACACCTAAACACCTCTGATTTGTGAACACCCCTGTTTGGAAACCCTTTAAGTAAGGAATTGGAATTCAATTCCGGTCAGAATTGAATTCTAATTCCCATGTTTGGAATGAATTATAAAAACAGAATTGAATTCAATTCAATTATTATACTTTTACGATTTTATCCTGCGAGGATGAAGCCGGAACAACTTTGATTTGTTTTGTGAGGGGGTGATTTGGTAATTTAAGTGAAAGGAATTCAATTCCTTTCACAAATCACATGTGTTTAGGTGTGATTTGTTTTAAGGGGTTTGAAAGGAATTGGAATTCAATTCCTTAGCAATTCCTTCCTGAAAATTGCTACCAAACGATGGAATTGAATTCCAATTCCCAAAGGAATTCCAATTCCTTCCTTTCCAAACAGGATGGAAAGGAATTCACTTGAACAAATTAAATTACCAAATCACCCCCTCACAAAACAAATCAAAGTTGCTCCGGCTCCATCCTCGCAGGATAAAATCGTAAAAGTATAACAATTGAATTGAATTCAATTCTGTTTTTACAATTCATTCCAAACATGAGAATTGGAATTCAATTCCGGTCCATCCGGAATTGAATTCAAATTCCTTACTTAAAAGGTTTCCAAACAGGGTGTTAGAGTTGGATGTCTTAGCAAGCTTCGACGGTGCTGCCACGAAAAGGATAGTAGCTAGGGCTACTATTGGAGAAAAGAAAAAGCAATAAGATGTTGCTATGATGGGGGGGGGAGAAGAAAAGAGAGCAACGAGAGCAGCTAGGGGCTGCTATTCTTGTTTGTTGGAGGAGAAGAAAGACAACAATGTTAGTTGGAGAATGGCGAAAACAAGGAAGATAACTACTGGGATAGTGAAGGGGAAAACCGATTGTCTCAGTGAGCTCTGACAATGACCATTGCTAGCTTTGGTAGTTGTTGTGCTTGGCTCTTTGTTTTTTCCCCTCTTAGCTAGTGGTCCGGCGAGCTCTGGCAAACTCTGGCAAACTTTGACGGTGCTGCCAAGAAGCAAGACAACAAGGAAAAGGAAGCAAGGCTTGGTGGCTCAAGAAAGGATAACAACTAAGGTTACTACTTTGTTGTCGCTGGAGAAGAGAAAAGAGGAGAAGAAATGTGGGAAGAGAAGAAGAAAGAAATAGAGAGGCGAGGGTGGGGCATGTGCGTGAGCATGGAGGTATGACGATGGTAGTTGATTTTTTTTTCTCTTCATAACGCTATCATTGTTCTAAACCTGAGTTTAT
This sequence comes from Boesenbergia rotunda, assembly GCA_024364735.1. Taxonomy (NCBI): domain Eukaryota; kingdom Viridiplantae; phylum Streptophyta; class Magnoliopsida; order Zingiberales; family Zingiberaceae; genus Boesenbergia; species Boesenbergia rotunda. Next base: position 7,105 of record JAGFNQ010001848.1, on the reverse strand, counting down.
GATATATTTTATTAAGCCTTGGTAAATTTAAAAATTCACTATTCTTAATTTATAATCGAATTTAATTCTGAAGGCATCAAATTCAAATCCACGGGCACAAATATTGTTGTCGTAATCAACTTTCAGAATTTTGATGCTTGTTTGACAATATATTTAATATAGTTCAGTCAAAGTTGGCCAAGTCATGTGAGGAGTTTAGTCAAGTCAAAATTAATCAGATGAATAACAAAGGGAAAATTCAAGTAGGTCAAGAGTGGTTGGATGCTTGGTAGGAGGAAAATCCTAGAGAAGTAAACCCTAGATAGTGATAAGCCTTGGAGGAGTGAATTTTAAACAAAGAAAAAATCTTAGGGAAATGAACACTAGGTAGTAAGAAGCCTTGGAGGAGTGAACTCAAAGCAAAATGAAAACTCCAACGGAGTGAACAGTAGATAGTGAGAAGTCTTGGAAAAGTACACTCCAAGCAAAGGGAAAAATCCTAAGGAGTAAGATGTTTTAGAGGAGTGAACTTTAAACAACTATATTGCTAATATATTTTTAATTATTTATTGTCCTAATTCAGTTTTGCGGGAAAGTCTTAGTGGATTAAGCCGATCAGATACTGAGCGGATAAAATCTAAACAGGTATGGAAGACTTTATGCTTGGCAAGTAATTTGAGGTAAGCTCTCGGAGTGGAATGATTGCTCTGAAAAGAAGAATGTGAGGTCGTGTCCCAATTGGGACAAATCGTAGGATTTGATCTGGCTAAAAAAATCAACAGAGATTTTCATGCATAATTTTATGTGCTATCTAATTATGTTTTGCGGAATCATTTTTAGTATATTATTGTTCTAATTTTAGTTTATAAAAAAGTAAAGTTCTTGTTGATCACATTGGTAAAGTGGATATGAATATGATAGGATCGTCGCAATAAAAGAAATCTTTTGGTGACCTGTCGACTAAAATATGTTCAATCAATCGAAAATCTAGATTTCACTTTCTCAAAATTAGGAAATACTCGTGATGATCTATTCAGATAATCCACTTTCTCAAGTACTCTTTCCATTAGAGAGGAAACTCCTATAATTTACCTAGCCTAGTCTCAATCCTCAAATTTCTTATACCCACACTTAAAAACCTAACCATTACATGGTGACTCCGAGGACCGAAAGAGTAAATTTTTGAACGATTAAATCAGGATTAGTAAAATCGATAGATCCATCTATCAATTGTAATTAAAATTTTCTTTTCGTATTCTTATACAGTTGGTTGGCAACGTGGTCTCGTCAGGCATCCACCAATGACCGAAACCTTGTTGATCCTGTCGCCGAACGCGATGGAGCCGCAACCGGATGACGGTGTAGAGGCGTGACGTGGACGATGACTGGATGTCCTCGCGCAGAATGGCAGCGGGCGTAGGGTGTCCTCCGAATGGTAGGAAGCAGGTGCCGCCGGATGAACCCTCGGCCGGATGAAGGTGGACCTGGGGAGGAAGATGACCGTTAGCAACCTAGCTGGGAGACGTCCCGGCAAGGCACTCCGACGGTCAAGTCAGCACTCCGATGAACAAGGAAAATAATGGAGCAGTACTGGAGACGAGAGGTTTCGCGCGTATGCGTACCTGCGAATGAGGAGAGGAGTGGCTTATATAGCCGGGGAAAGGATCAAATCTGACATGTGTCAGGACCTTCTGACAAGGTCAGAGGATATGGTATGGTTAGGTCGATTTGTGTATGACCTGTGTCAGGATCCTCTGACAGGATCAGAGGATATGGTATGGTTAGGTCGTGTTGAGTATGACCTGTGTCAGGATCCTCTGACAGGGTCAGAGGATATGGTATGGTTATGCCGATTTGTAACCAACATTCTTTGTCGTACACCATTTGTCTTATGTGAGGACAAAGACGGGTTTCTGTAAACCAGAAAGAGTCAGTTCAGACGAATGGTGATAGCTTGTTATTTGCAAAGGGCGCAGATGCATTCTGTCTTTATCCTGGGGTGATCCCAAGAGAGTGCCCGAGTGGACACAGGGACGGCACGCCCGGCTGGACATCAAGTCTGGGTGTAAAGGACAGCCGGGCGGATGCACTTGGATAAAAGAGGTGTATAAGCCTTAATGCGGTCGGCCGGGTCTGACCAGCTAAATGAGGCGCGTAAGCCTTAATGTGGTCGGCCGGGTCTGACCGGCTAGACGAGGTGTGTAAGCCTTAATGCGGTCGGCCAGGTTTACCCGGCCGGACGAACCGCCATATTTATTCTAACCAGCCGCCCTGAGTCCGACCGGCCGGCGGGGGCCCTGGGTCCGGCTAGGGTGTCAAACTGGCTATTCGCACCATGACGTGGACCCTGAAGTTGGCCAGGCCGTTTGCCACGATGGCTGTCCGTACGGTGCCAAAGATAGGGCGGGATCAATAGCCTTCCCCTCAAGTCTAGTCGAAGGAGGCGATCAGTCCGACTGACTGGACTACAAGTGTGAACAACCATTCTGCGGCCGAGCGATTTTGGCCTTTTAATATCCAGCCGACTTATCACGATGCTCAACAGCTGGTGGAGTATGCTTGCCTTGTCCGGGCGGACGAAGCATGATGAAGGAGCGTGGGCCACCACGCATCCCCGACTAACCATTGACATGGTGAGGGTATCCGAGCGGATGAAGATTTTGACCAGAGGAACGTGGGCCGCCACGTGTCCTCGTAAATTGTCCTGCGTAGGCGAAATAGTTATTCCCGACTGAAAAGAGCGTGGGCCGCCACGCGTCCGTATATTGTGAATGCGTCCGACCGGACGAACATTGATAGTTGATGAGAGATATGCTGAGTATGTTTGGGGCGGGAGAGCGTTTGCCTTGAGTCGCAAGAAAGGTGGAGTGTCATGCGCCCCAGACGATTTTCTCGTGATTGCCCAAGTCAGTCAATTAATGGAGACGCGACATTCTAAGTCGAATGAGGTGATGTGACACGCCCGAGGCGACCGGCGCCTTAACGGCATCACTTCCGCTTTAATGATCTGGGCCACGTGGCGCCCGCTGGTTGGCCGACCGGGATGCGATTTCTCTCCATGATTACGAGCTTTTAATGGCCATTAACGCGCGTAATTCTTTCCGCCACGCGGCAGCTTCCGGCTGGCCGACACGACGACGCGCCCTGTCACCGATGCAGGCGGCGTCAGCACCCACGCGCGTTTTTTCGAGGCTGATTCGTGGGGCGCTTCAATGGCATGGATGGGGCGATCTCCGTACACGTGGATCGCCATCGGACGGCCTTCCTTCTTTCAGCCTAACTATAAATAGGTCTTCCTTTTCGCCGAAACCCTCATTTGCCTCTCCACTGTTCTCCTTCTAACTTGGTGCTTCTCGCTGCTCGCCGCCGTCCTCGCGTGCTGCTGTCGCCCTCGTCTCCTCCGCCGGTTAACCCTTTCCAACATCCCTTACGGTCAGATTCTCCCTTTTCTTCCCATTCTTTCTGTTCCATGGCTGCCCCTACTTGGTACACCTCTGTCGAGTCTTCCCTTTACGACGAGACTGTCTCCGACCTCCGACTGGCCTACAATATCCCAGAGAACTATCGCATCGTCGTTCCTACCAAGGCCGACCGACCCCACAAGCCCCCGGCCGGCTTCTTTGTGTTTTTCCGGGACCAGCACTTGTCCGGACTGCGCTACCCTCTTCATCCCTTTATTGTAGAGTTCTGTAACTTCTTCCACGTGCCTATCTTCCAGCTTTCTCCCAATGCCGTTCGTATACTATGTAACCTAATAGTTCTCTTTACCCTTTATCGAGTCCCCCTCCGACCGGAGGTTCTTTATTTCTTTTATTACCCGAAGAAACAAGAGGCCGGGAATTTCTTTCTCCAAGCCCGGGCCAAATTATCCATAGTGGAGAATATTCCTTCCTCGAATAAGGGATGGAAGACCCATTTCTTCTTCATAAGTCCCCCGACCAGCCCCGGGTTCCCAATCGGATGGGTTGAAGACATGCCACCTATAGCTCCCTTAAGGAATTTTAAGTCCGACCCCTTATTTAAAACGGCGGTTTCGCTACTCGGGGGCCTCCGCTTCGACGGCATGAAACTTCTCAATTACGCCGTCTTGTACATGTTTGGGCTGAGCCGAGTGCCTGCCGCCCTGCCCGGCACCTTCTGTAAGTCATTTTTTGTCTCGTAACCCTTTTTCCCTAACTCAATATCCTATGATTTTGCAGCCGAGATGATGTGGGAGGCGGCCCTCGATGAGGCCCTGGGCCTGGCAGACGAAGAGTTAAACGCCCGGGCGGCTGAACAACTGCGCCTGCGCCAGGGCGGTCTGCCCGACCAACCCCCGATTCCCGAGAGCGCGGAGCCCACCCCTCCGGCTCCTGCCCAACCAGCGGCGACTGGTTCTAGGGAGCCGGTCGGCTCATCCAAATCTTCTGCCCCTGCAAGATCATCCGACAAGCAGAAGGTTCAGCCTTCCGTGCAGAAGTCCGTGCCTTCCAAGCGGAAGGCCAGTGCTTCTATCCGCATAGAGGAACCGACGGAGGTAGGTCGGTCCTCTTCTGATTCTCCCGACCCGCAGCCTTTGAAGAGGCGCCCGAGGACTTCTGCTTCGGGCTCTCAATCTCAACCTACAGAGGCAACTGCCAGCCCGGCTGGAGCGAGCCGGTCGGATGGAGCACCGGCTTCGCCTCGCTCGGGAGGACGCCGCTCGCAGCCGTGTGCCTATGGCGTATATCTCCCCTCGGTCGACTCGGCGACCCCTAGTGAAGTCCAGCAGCGACTTACCCTTTATGGGGAATTGGCGGACTGCTGGGAGCAGGGCATGAGGGAGGGGACTTCCAGGCCCCCGATCCGACTGGCTGACCAGTTCTTTCAGGACGCTACGCATGTAAGTCCGATGCTTTGATGTTTAATTAACTGGCTTCCTTCTAACACTTTTATTGTAGTTTTGGGCCTCCTGCTCGAGCGTCGCCTATTCCTTGGTCATCAACGCCAGGGGACGCCGAGCGGCCGAACGGCGGCTTGAGGAAATGGAGCTCCGCCAGTCGCATGATAACCTTCCGGCCGGCGAGGAGGGTACAGCTATTCTCCGCTCGGAGATACTGGACCTTAAGGAAAAACTCCGTTCTGCTGAGGCGCTGGTGACGGAGGAAAACACCCGGGCGGAGGCAGCCGAGCGGGCATATGCCCGATCTTCCTCCCTGCACGCAACCCTTGAGCAGGAGAGGAAGAAGGCTCTGGCCCTGCAGCGCCGCGCCCGCTTGGACCTCGACCAGAAGGCTGTCGAGGCCCAAGCCTTGAAGGCGGAGCTAGACAAGCTGATGAAGTCCTCGGAGGAGCTCCGGACGACCCTGAACGACAAAGAGCAGGAGCTGGCGACTCGGGAGTCTGACTTAAATGCCAAAGAGAAGGCTTTGGACATACGAGAAGACGAGCTCCATTTGTCTGAAGGAATGCTGGCCTCCCAAGCCGCTGCCCTGGAGGAGAAGGATAGGGAGCTAGCTAACCTCGGGGCGGAAATTGACAGCCTGAAGCTGCATCAAGCAGGCGAGCCTGCTCGGATGGACGCACATCGTCTGGCCTACATTAACTCTACAGAGTTCGGCAAGCAGCTAGGCCAGCGGACATCTGGTATGTTCCAGATGGGGTTAAACAGCGCCGTTCTGCAGCTTCAAGAGAGCGGCCATCTGCCTGCCGACCTTCCCGCCAATGTCGTCCAAGTCAGCCGGGTTAAGGAGCTACTTCCTAAGGACTTCTTCCAGCCTTTTACCTGAAATTTTTCCCTGTACTCCTGAGCCACCGGTTGGGGCTCGCTTTTTTGTAATGCTTTCGAGTCAATTATCAATGAAAGTTTTTCCTTTGATGCATTATTTTGGATAATGACTAAGCAAATGTTGCTCGACTGGCCGGGTGGGGGATATAGATCACCTTAAACCAGACCAGAGAGCCGAAATAAGCGTAGGAAAAATGGTTGCACAAGGTGACGATTGGTTGATCTGACTGAGGGGTGTGGGTCGCCACACGCCCGGTCGGAGAACTAAACCAAATTATGAAAAATGGCTAAGTTAGCCTGATGATTGGTCCGATTGAGGGGTGTGGGTCGCCACACGCCCGGTCGGAGAACCAACCCAAGTTAGTAAAATGGCTACGTAAAATAGCCGGCTCGTCGGTCCGACTAAGGGGTGTGGGACGCCACACGCCCGGTCGGGGAACCAAACCAACCCATAAATATGTAAGGCTTCCCAGGCTTCTGGAGGGGCCAATCTTCCACGTGGGCCGCCACGCTTCCGACCGGGAACCAATCCAGGCTTCCGAGTGGGCTGACGCTTCCGGTCAGTCGCCGACTCAGGCTTCCAAAGGGAGCCGATCTGCTGTGGGACGCCACGCATCCGACCGGGCACCGCTTTAGGCTTCCGGATGGGCCAATCTTCCACTGGGACGCCACGCTTCCGACTGGGAACCAATGCAGGCTTCCGAGTGGGCTGACGCTTCCGGTCAGTCGCCGACTCAGGCTTCCAAAGGGAGCCGATCTTCTGCGTGGGACGCCTCGCATCCGACCGGACACCGCTTTAGGCTTCCGGATGGGCCAATCTTCCACGTGGGACGCCACGCTTCCGACTGGGAACCAATCCAGGCTTCCGAGTGGGCTGACGCTTCCGGTCAGTCGCCGACTCAGGCTTCCAAAGGGAGCCGATCTTCTGCGTGGGACGCCACGCATCCGACCGGACACCGCTTTAGGCTTCCGGATGGGCCCAAACTTCCACGTGGGACGCCACGCTTCTGACTGGGAACCAATCCAGGCTTTCGAGTGGGCTGACGCTTACGGTCAGTCGCCGACTCAGGCTTCCAAAGGGAGCCGACCTTCTGCGTGGGACGCCACGCATCCGACCGGACACCGCTTCAGGCTTCCGGATGGTCCAATCTTCCACGTGGGCTGCCACGCTTCCGACTGGGAACCAATCCAGGCTTCTGAGTGGGCTGACGCTTCCCGGTCAGTCGCCGACTCAGGCTTCCAAAGTGAGCCGATCTTCTGCGTGGGACGCCACGCATCCGACCGGACACCGCTTTAGGCTTCCGGATGGGCCAATCTTCCACGTGGGCCGCCACGCTTCCGACTGGGAACCAGTCCAGGCTTCCAAGTGGGCTGACGCTT
>JAGFNQ010001847.1:94182-141932 GCA_024364735.1 Boesenbergia rotunda | reverse complement strand
GGTTAGCCAACGTGGTGTTGGTGGCCAAGTCCGACAATAAGTGGAGAGTCTGCATCGACTTCAAAGACCTCAACTGGACCTGCCCGAAAGATTGTTATCCTCTACCCCGGATCGACCAGATGGTCGACTCGACGGTCGGCAGCGAGCTTATCTCCATGCTGGATGCATATCAAGGGTATCATCAAGTACCCCTGGCCGTCGAGGATCATGAAAAAGTCAGTTTCATCACGCAGACGGCACCTACTGCTACACCGTCATGCCGTTCGGGGTTAAAGAATGTCGAGGCTACCTATCAACGAATGATGAACAAGATCTTCTGGGGGTAGATCGGTCGGAACATTGAAGTATATGTGGATGACATTTTGATCAAGTTCGGCCGAGCAGCAGACCTGGTAGCCGATGTAGAGGAGACTTGTCAGACCCTACGCAGGTATGGGTTTAAACTGAACCCGGCTAAGTGCCTTTTCGGGGCTCGAGTGAAAAATTTCTGGGGTATATTGTGACTGAGAGGGGCATCGAGGCCAACCCCAGCAAAGTCAAACACCCCTGATGGACATGCCCCTGCTGAGGAATCTCCGAGAGGCGCAGAGGCTCACTGGGCGAATCACAGCTTTATCCCATGTCATCTCCCGGTCGGCTGAGAGAGGGCTGCCATTCTTCAAAACCCTTCACAAAGCCACCAAGATTCAATGGGACGCCGACTGTGACAAGGCGTTTGAGGAGTTGAAGGCGTATCTTGCTGAGCTACCCGTGTTAGCAAAGCCTGAGGTCGGGGAGGTACTGTCTGTGTACTTAGCTGCCTCTGCTGACTCGGTTAGCATGGTCTTGGTGAACCAGGAGGGGCCCGAGCAAAAGCCTGTATACTTTTTTGCCCACTTATTGAAAGGAGGCGAGTGTCGATATACAATACTCGAGAAACTGGCGTATGTACTGTTGTTGGGTGCTTGTAGGCTCAGGCCTTATTTTCTGGCGCGCCCCATCGTAGTCCTGACCAACAGTAACCTGGGTCGGGTGGCTTCCAATCCAGAAGCGTCAGACCGACTGATCAAGTGGACCACTGAGTTGAGCGAATACAACATTCAATACCAGACTCGCCCGCCATCAAAGCACAGGCCTTAGCAGATTTTCTGAGCGAGTTACACTCGGAGGAGCCCGAAGAAGCCTGGCAAGTATATGTGGATGGCTCGTCGGCTCGGTCGGGCAGCGCAATCGGCATCTTGATGGTCTCCCCGAAGGGAGAGCAATTGCATTTATCCGTCCGACTCAAGTATATGGCTACAAATAACGAAGCCGAGTATGAAGCCCTGATAGCCAGGTTGCAGGCAACTAAGTGTTGGAACCCGGATGGCTAGAGAGGGGGGGGTGAATATAGCCAAACATTTGGACTTTAAGCTTTTCAAAGTTCTGCACTTAGATTTGTTAGTAGCACAGCGAAAGTAGCCAATACAGAGTATGCAGAAAAATAGAAAATGAAAGCAAACTAACACAACTAGCAAGATCGCTAACAAGGAGGGTTTACAAGGTTCGGGGATAACTTGCCCCTACTCCTTGGCGTGCCCGTAAGGTGGGCGATCCCTTGATCGTCGGCAGATCAAACCTCGATGAACACCGAATAGAAAGCAACCTCCTTCTCGGTGGAGAAACCTCTCCACAGCGTTTCAATCACAGATATAGGTTTAAGCACAATGAAACACAAGAAAGATCTTACTTAGCACTAGCAAAGACAAGAACACAGCAAGTTTCCTCCTGAGCTCCACCCAGAGACGATCTCACGCAAGAACCCTTTCCCCGTGTCTTCTCGCTGTTGGACTCGAAGCCTCTTGTTCTTTCCTCCAAGTGCTCAAGCAAGGGATGGTTGCTTCAAGATTGCAGTAGCTTGCTCAAAGTGATGGAACTTCAGAACACGCAAGCAAGTTGTGGAGAACACAAAGTCGCAGCAAGAACTCAAGCAGCAGAACTCTACTCAGCCAACTCTTCTCCGCTCCTTTTGTTCCTCCACTGAGTATCAGGTGACACCATCTCCCTGCAGCCTCCAGCTGCTCACCTGCAACCACCAGCTACCTCTGAGCTCCTCTGGACTCCCTGAGCCTGCATCAGACCAGCCCCAGACAGTAGCTCCAGCCAGCGCCAGTGCCTGTTGCAACCTGAGATGGAAAAACAGACAAACCTGCTCCAAGGAAAGACCTCCATTGACTCTCCTTAAGTGTTTGAATCCTCCCCTGTCACCTGCAGCTTAATCACAGTGTTAGCACAGCATATCAAGCAGAAAATCATGTATCAGATGTTAAGCGCAGAGAATCGGATACGTTCAGACGCATTCAGAGCGTCTGACAGTGTATTTTGAATTAAAGTGATCGGTCACCGGACCGATCAGAGAGCCTCCTGATCGGTCACCAGACCGATCAGGTTGGGTCCAGACCGATCAGGCTTCATCCTGATCGGTCCCTAACGCTTAATCAAAAATCGCGATTTCTTTGGGATTCTCCTGGATCGATCACCAGACCGATCCCATGTTGTGGATTGATCACCAGACCGATCCACCCCATTACTGGGCGATTTCTGAGCTTCGCAGTCCAAACCTCCTGATCGGTAACCGGACCGATCAGGGAGCCTCCTGATCGGTCACCAGACCGATCAGGTCATGACCAGACAGATCAGGCTCCGTCCTGATCGATCATAGAGAGGAACCCGCGACGCTGGATCGTTCTCCAGAACGATCTGCATAGTGATCCTGATCGGTCACCAGACCGATCAGGAGAAGATCAGCAAGGGAACTCAACCTCACTATTTGCTCCCTGATCGGTCACCAGACCGATCAGGAGCCAAGCAATGGGTGAAACGCATACTCCCTGATCGGTCACCAGACCGATCAGTCATCGCTGGATCAGTCACCAGACCGATCCACAAAGGAGCACCGTGCCAACTCCCTGATCGGTCACCAGACCGATCCAGGGGCTCCAACCTAGCCCTCCAAGCTAGGGTTTCATCCAACCTAGCCCTCCAAGCTAGGACCTGACCCTCCAAGCCAGGGTTTTTCCACTAACTCTCCAGTTGAGACTTTTCACCTAACCCTCCAAGTTAGGACTTTTCACCTAGCCCTCCAAGCTAGGACTTTTCACCCAACCTTCCGAGTTAGAACTTTCCATACCTAGCCCTCCAAGCTAGGACCTGACCCTCCAAGCCAGGGTTTTTCACCTAACTCTCTAAGTTGGGACTTTTCACCTAACCCTCCAAGTTAGGACTTTTCACCTAGCCCTCCAAGCTAGGACTTTTCACCCAACCCTTCCGAATTAGGACTTTTCAACACCTAGCCCTCCAAGCTAGGATTTTCCATACCTAACCCTCCAGGTTAGGATTTTCCAACACCTAGCCGTCCAAGCTAGGATTTTCCATACCATGCCTGATCCCCGATTAAGACTTAATCATAATCATCATAATCATCAACCTAAACTAAAATCGATGTCAACACCAAAACAACAATCAGGGTCAGACTGCATCAACACTAAGCATGTGGGAGCCACCCAGGTAATATTATACTCAGACTCTCTGCTGGTCAGCCAGCAGGTCGCCGATCAGTTCAAAGTCAACAGTGATCAACTGCAGGCCTTCATAGAAGCCTATGAGAAGATGAATGCCGAGTTTCAAGAGGTGAAGATTCAGAAGATCCCCGGGAGAGCAATTTGAAGGCGGATGAGCTGGCTAAATTGGCCAGCTAGGTCCGCTCTTGGGCACTTCCTCAGCCGGGTGGGCCAGCCATGATGATTATGCACATTGAGCAGTAGGCCGAGATGGAGCTAGAATCAGACTGGAGGACATCGCTTATTGCTTACCTAACAGAAGGGGTCGTCCCAGCCAAACGAGAGGAAGCCCGATTGCTTAGAAAACCGGTGGTTCAGTACACCATGGTCGGGGATGTACTATACAAGAGGTCCTTCGCTCGACCTCTACTCAAGTGCCTGGGCGAGGAGGACACAGACTATGTACTGAGAGAGATTCATATGGGAGTCTATGAAAGTCACGCTGGAGCTCAGGTTGTGGCCCGAAAAGCCTTACTGGCCGGGTATTACTGGCCGACCCTGCAGAAGGACGTGGACAAGTTGGTTTCCACGTGCTTGTCTTGTTGGAAGCACCATTATCTTCCTCATTGACCCATGGAAATAATGAAGGCATCAACAGTCTCCTGCCCTTTCGACCAATGGGGCATGGATATAGTGGGACCATTCCCGCTCACGGCGGCTCAGAAGAAGTTCTTGCTATTGGTCGTCGACTATTTTTCCAAGTGGATAGAGGCAGAGGCCCTGGCACGCATCACTAACCAGACCATAATCAAATTCATATGGCAGAACATCTTATGTCGGTATGGAATTCCTCATAAACTCATCTCAGATAATGGGAGGTAATTCCAGGGCTGAAAAATACAGGAATGGTGCTCAGCCTACGACATTAAGCAAGCTTTCACTTCGGTGGCGTACCCGCAAAGTAATGGTCAAGCAAAAGTAGCCAACCGAGAAATCCTGAGAGGGCTGAAGACCAAGATAAATCATGCTGGGGGGAGTTGGGTGGACGAGTTACCGAGTGTCTTATGGGCTCTGCGGACCACACCCAAAGAAACCACGGGCTATACTCCTTTTCAGCTGATCTAAGGAAGCGAGGCCGTAGTGCCGGTCGATGTCGGTTGCGAGTCGGATCGGCGCAAGGCTTATGATGAGGATAACCCAGAAAGGAGACGCCTGGAGCTGGACTTGGTCGAGGAAATTCGCGATAAGGCGGCCGCTCGAATGTTTGCTTATCGCCAGAAAATGAAACAAAGGTATAATTGAAAGGTGCTGCCGAGAGCATTCCAGGTCGGGGACCTCGTCTGGAAAAGGATCAAGCCAGTCGGGGATGTCAGCAAACTGGAGCCACAATGGGGAGGACCTTTCAAAGTGGTGCAGAAGTTGGGCTCAGGGGCATACTACCTAGAAAACGAACAGGGGAAGAGGCTTGATCGGCCATGGAGTGCGATCCACCTCCAACCCTATCGAGAGGCAGAATGAGAGCATTGTAAAACAAATGTACTGCCTAAATTATAATGATAGTGGAAGAAGGAGGTCCTCACTCAACTTGCAGGTGCCCCAGACTCTCGCCTTGCCAGTGAGTTATAAGCGGGCATGCTCCCGTGCCCCACTCGGCTCAGTGTCCCCGATCGGACGCGTGGCGGCCCACGCTCCTAAGAATCAGCCTGACCGAGTGCCCAGACTCTCGCCTTGCCAGCGAGTTATAAGCAGGCATGCTCCCGTGCACCACTCGGCTCAGTGTCCCCGATCGGACGCATGGCGGCCCAAGCTCGTAAGAATCGGCCTAACCGAGTGTCCAGACTCTCGCCTTGCCAGCGAGTAATAAGCGGACATGCTCCCGTGCCCCACTCGGCTCAGTGTCTCCGATCGGACGCGTGGCGGCCCATGCTCCTGAGAATCGGCCTGACCGAGTGTCCAAACTCTCGTTCTCACGAGTTATAAGCGGGCCCAGCTCCCGTGCATCCCTCGGCTCGGCTCCCAGTCGGACGCGTGGCGGCCCACGCTCCCAGGGTACTATCCGATCGAGTGCTCCAGACTCTCGCCTTGCCAGCGAGTTATAAGCGGGCATGCTCCCGTGCACCACTCGGCTCAGTGTCTCCAATCGGACGCATGACGGCGCACGCTCCTGAGAATCAGCCTGACTGAGTGTCCAGACTCTCGTTCTCACGAGTTATAAGCGGGCCCAACTCCCGTGCACCCCTTGGCTCGGCTCCCAGTCGGACGCGTGGCGGCCCACACTCCCTGGGTACTATGCGACCGAGTGTCCAGACTCTCGTCTCCGCACGAGTTATAAGCGGGCATGCCCCCGTGAACCAATTAGCTCAGCTTCCAGTCGGACGCGTGGCGACCTACGCTCCTTGGGCATAAGCTAGCCGAGTGCTCCAAACTCTCGCCTTGCCAGCGAGTAATAAGAGGACATGCTCCCATGCCCCACTCGGCTCAGTGTCTCCGATCGGACGCGTGGCAGTCCATGCTCCTGAGAATCGGCCTGACCGAGTGTCCAAACTCTCGTTCTCACGAGTTATAAGCGGGCCTAGCTCCCGTGCATCCCTCGGCTCGGCTCCCAGTCGGACGCGTGGCGGCCCACGCTCCCAGGGTACTATCCGACCGAGTGCTCCAGACTCTCGCCTTGCCAGCGAGTTATAAGCGGGCATGCTCCCGTGCACCACTCAGCTCAGTGTCTCCAATCGGACGCATGATGGCCCACGCTCCTGAGAATCAGCCTGACCGAGTGTCCAGACTCTCGTTCTCATGAGTTATAAGCGGGCCTAGCTCCCGTGCACCCCTCGGCTCGGCTCCCAGTCGGACGCGTGGCGGCCCACGCTCCCTGGGTACTATCCGACCGAGTGTCCAGACTCTCGTCTCTGCACGAGTTATAAGCAGGAATGCCCCCGTGAACCAATTGGCTCAGCTTCCAGTCGGACGCGTGGCGACCTACGCTCCTTGGGCATAAGCTAGTCGAGTGCTCCAGACTCTCGCCTTGCCAGCAAGTTATAAGTGGGCATGCTCCAGTGCACCACTCGGCTCAGTGTCTCCGATCGGACGCGTGGCGACCCACGCTCCTGAGTATCGGCCTAACCGAGTGTCCAGACTCTCGTTCTCACGAGTTATAAGCGGGCCCAGCTCCCGTGCACCCCTCGGCTCGGCTCCCAGTCGGACGCATGGCGGCCCACGCTCCCTGGGTACTATCCGACTGAGTGTCCAGACTCTCGTCTCCGCACGAGTTATATGCGGGCATGCCTCCGTGAACCAATCGGCTCAGCTTCCAGTCGGACGCGTGGCGGCCCTGCTCCCTGGGCATAAGCTAGCCGAGTGCTCCAGACTCTCGCCTTGCCAGCGATTATAAGTGGGCATGCTCCCGTGCACCACTCGGTTCAGTGTCCCCGATCGGACATGTGGCGGCCCACGCTCCTGAGAATCGGCCTGACCAAGTGTCCAGACTCTCGTTCTTACGAGTTATAAGTGGGTCCAGCTCCCATGCACCCCTCGGCTCGGCTCCAGTCGGACGCGTGGCGATCCACGCTCCCTGGGTACTATCCGACCGAGTGTCCAGACTCTCGTCTCCGCACGAGTTATAAGTGAGCATGCCCCCGCGAACCAATCGGGTCAGCTTCCAGTCGGATGTGTGGCGGCCCACGCTCCCTGGGCATAAGCTAGCCGAGTGCTCCAGACTCTCGCCTTGCCAGCGAGTTATAAGCGGGCATGCTCCCGTGCACCACTCGGCTCAGTGTCTCCGATCGGACGTGTGGCGACCCACAGTCTTGAGAATCGGCCTGACTGAGTGCCCAGACTCTCGTTTTCATACAAGTTATAAGCGGGCATGCCCCCGCGAACCAATTGGCTCAACTGTCAGTCGGATGTGTGGCGGCCCACGCTCCCTGAGAGCTATCCGACCGAATGTCCAAGCTCTCGCATTCGTGCTAACTACCAGCAGGAAAGTCATCACGGCTTCTTGGACCTAACTCCTAGGCGGGGCGCGGGGCAACCCGCGATGCCCAAGATCAAGCTAAACGACAAGGCTCTGAACTGGCTGAGCTGGCAACCTTACGCGCTCAACTCAGTTCTGGTCGTTGGACTCTTTGTCGATCACCCCGAGTGGCCAATACTTAGAAGCTATCGCGCTTAAGTGTTTAACCTAGTCTCTCGTGGGGCCGAATCGCTCCAACATACTCTCACTCGAGTGGCCAATACTCAGAAACTCTCGCGCAATATTGTTTCCCCGGTCACTCGTTAGACCGAAGGGATTGATCGCTTGTTCACCCAAGTCGCTCCCACTAACAATCGCCCGAGCTGTTAACATTCGAAAGGCGATCACGTTCAAGTTGAAAGACAATCACATTCGAGAAAGCTTGAGCAAAAGAAAGATTACATTGAAAGAGCAAAGGCAGTACAAAATTTAGAGGCAAGCCTCTACAAGAAAGAAGAAAGGAAAAGACAAAAGCCCAACCCTTACTTGAAAGGTCGGTGAACCTCCTCGGGCAGGTTCTGGGACATGCCCGATATCTTAATCGTCGAGAGGGGCAGGTCGAAGGCAATATGCCCGCCCTGCCTGAGCTGCACGAACATGTTGAGCATTTTATGTTTCAACATAACCCGAATCCGCTCGGAGACTTGTTGGGTGAACTCCGCAGAGTTTATCTACTCAACCCTACGGGTGTCCCACCGACTGGACCCCCCCCCCTCCTTGTAAGAGCGCAGCTCCCCCAGCTCCGCCTGGGCTGCCTCCCACTCGGCCTTCTCGACCCCCAGCCGCTCGAGCTCCTCCTTTTGATCGTTCAATTCTTGCTCCCGAGAGGTCAGCTCGGTTGTCAACTCCTTGGCCCTCTCCGCCTGAGCCGTCGCCTCTTCCTCCTTGGCCTCGAGCTGGGCTTTGAGGGACTCGGCAACTCCAGCGGACTCCAGGAGGTCGGCTTCGGCTTTTATCAGCTTGCCCTGAGTCTTCACCTGGAGAGCCCAAGCCTTTCGCTCGTTGTACTCCAGGGTGGAGATCCGGACGTTTGATTGGGTGAGGGTCAAGTTCATCATCTCGGCTTGGCCTTGAGCCATCCCCAACTGCTCCTCGAAGTGAGCTAGGCGGTCCTAGAGGGTAGCAACTTCAGCTCGCTGGCCGCTCATAGTGGGTTCGTTGGAGATGAGTTGAGTGTGCTTGAGTTTGGTCTCCAAGAACTCCACCCGTTACTCAGCTCGTGCCTGGGCTAAGGAGTGGGTCAGAACAGCCATCAAAAGGCTATGGCATAACCTCCAAAACTGCAAAAAGAGGAAAGTCATAAGATCTTAAGGCTGGATAACACGCAAAGGAACAGGATGGATTCCAAACATACCTGAGTAGCATCGAGGAAAAAGGAGTCGGTCTTACTGTCCGACCCGCGATAGTAAGAGCCTTCGAGCCCTTGTATGTAGCGGTCGGCCACAGGCCCGTATAGCCGCTGCTCCTAGCACTGCTCGGGTAAATCACCTCGGGGCATACCCAGACGGCAGTCGGACCGCGTGGGCACCAGGAGATGTAGGGGCGGCCGATTGATCTGACCCTCGGTCGGTGGAGACCCCGACCCCGCTGGTAGGGGGAGATCGGGTGTGCCAGAGGAGACCGAGGGGGTGGTAGCGGGGACGAGAGCAAAGGCCGCTCGAGGCTCCAGAGTCAGAGGCCACCTTTGCCTTCTTCTTCTTCTTCTTCTTTTGGCGTTTGCTGGAAGAAGGGCCAGCCGAGTCCCCCGTCGGGGAAGCAGCCCGTCGACGCCGGGAAGAAGTAGGTTGCTCGGCGGTGCTGGCGGTGCCGTCTCGGGGCCAGGAGCTACAAGTGGTTGCTCCGGGGCAGTTGGAGCCGCGTCCACTAGAGTGGCATTAGTCGAGGTACCCTTCCTCGCCTGCAATTCGGCGGCGACCTGAGCCTCCAGCTCGGCGTCATCTAGGCCGAAGCCTTCTGCTAAGGTTGCTGCCAACATTATAGGGGCTGCAAGAACAACACAATCTTAGTTAGAGCTAAAAAAAATATTCTAAGGAAATATCACAATGCTTACCGAATGAAGTAGACCGTGGAATCGGCACGGGGCTGAGGCTGAAGGCGGAGAGGAGCTCCTCCTTCAGCAAGTGTACTCTGTGGAAGTGCCTATCACCGAGCTTGGACAGTGCCGACTGGTAGGCCGCGAGGTGCGGTAATACTTAGAAAGGGGAGGAGAGGACGGAAGATCCTCGACCCAAGCCGTGTGCTAGCTCGGGGTCGGGGTAGGCTTGACAAAAAAGTAGTGTTCCTTCCATCCTTTGTTAGAGGAGGGAAGTTTCGCTAGGAAAGAGGTTTTGGCTCGGGCTTGGAAGAAAAAATCACACGGCTCCTTTTTTTTTGGGTAGAAGAAGTAATGGAAGATCTCGGGTTGAAGGGGTACTCGGTACAAGGAGAAAATGATAACCGAGTTGCACATCAAACGGATAATGTTCGGGGCTAGTTGGGACATGGTATGCGGAAGTATGTGCAAACGGAAGAGATGAAAGGATGGATGGGGAATCGGAGGTCAGCTTGTAGGTGGTCTCGTGATAAGGTAATGAAGCCTGAAGGGGCGGAGTCAGGTCGGTCAGTTGAATTGGGTAAACGGAGTCTATGGTCGCCGGGAATCTGGTAGTCGGATTGGATCTGGTCAAGTTCATGAGCGTGGAGGTCAGTGACCATGGTGGAATACCATGGCTCAGGGGGTGAAGAAGACAACGAGGGCGACTCCATGAGAAAAGACAAGGACGAACGAACTAACCGGGGAAGGAGAAAACAACCAGAGAAGAAGGTTGGAAGGACGGACTCACCGGAACCCTAGCAGAGCTCAAAACAGCAGCAAGACGGGGTCAAAGTTGAAACGCGGTGGTAAAAACTGTGGGGTGAAAGTCCTATTTATAGGGCTCCGGGGAACGACACCAACTGTCCGATGGCGAACTGGGAAAAAGGCGGATCAACCCTCAATCGTCCGATCCGGCACAAGTCAGCTCCCAAAGCGACAGAGCACACGTGTGGATCGGACATTCGCAGGGATGGGCGGCAGACTCATCGCAGCTCGGGTGACAAATGACTTGGGGACACGTGTCCCTGACAATTAATGGGGCAGTTAATAAGGAGATATGGGGTGATTCGGCATGGGTCACAACAAGAAGTGGAAAAGACATTTGAGGGACGATTTACCGGCAGGGTGAGTCGCTGACGCAGGGTTGGTCATGGAAATCAATCGCAGGAGCGCGCCCTTCGGGTCTGCCAGGCTTGGGCTGGAACAATGGTCCAGTTAGTCGGAATGCGTGCCTCCTTCGACTAGACTCGAGGGGGATGCTTATGATCCCGGACCAGCTTAGGTGTAGCCTGGCCCGGCAACCTGGCAACCCGTCAAGAGGAGATGGGTTTTACGGCCCCCAGGAGCCCGCCGAATGTAGATCCTGTACAGGCGGATCAACCCATTTCCCTCGAACACGAGGAAACATTGGCCCGGACCAAGGCAAAAAGGGGCCAGAGGCCCCGAAGGCCCACGAGCCCAGGAAGTCCTGGGTAGGGGATCGAGTTCCTAATTAGGAGAATCCCGAGTCTTCTTCCGACTCCCAACATCCCTAAGCTTTAGCACTCCCGAGTCAGGAGAGTCGCAACTCAAAGTATCCGAAAGTTATAAGCAGTTCTACTCTTGCGCACCTCTCAGCTCGGTTTCTTGTCGGACGCGTGGTGGCACATGCTCCCTGGGTACAATCCGACCGATGGTCCAAATTCTCACATTCGTATAAGTCGTAGGTCGGCATGCCCCCACGCACATCTCGGCTCGGGGCCCAGCCGAACGCGTGGTGGCCAACGCTCCTGAGGTCCTCCCGATCCAGAGAAGCCTTCACTCAGAGTATCACTTGGTCATGAGATCCCCGAGTCAGAAGCATCCTGAACCAGAAGAGTATTCGGTAATTGACCAGACTATCCCCGAGCCAGCCAAGTTCGGACGTTCATCCCGAATCGCGCACACCACGACTCGAGAAGCATACCTTCACTCGGAAAGCCTTCCTTAACTCGGGAAGCCGAGTTGTCTAAGGCTTTTGTCATGACTTATCAGAACAACCACTCCCTGACATAAGACTCGCAGAAGTTGTATGGGGTCGGCGCAGGCCTAAATCGCCAGTATCCCGCAGACATCATGATCTCCCTGCCATACCTTGTCCCCTCCCCCCCCCCCCCATCGGTACCTGCGACCACATATATTGGTGTCAGGCCGAACGGCGCCTGACGGCGCTCGCTCATAAGTTGACAGCGCCCACTTCCTTATTTCGGTATGCAACACATTACCCTGCCACCTCTGGTATATCTTACCCTGTCCTCACTACGCGACAAAATGTGGCAGATTGGGCAGAAGCTGTCAATTCCCCCGGCTATATAAGTCTCTCCACTCCACATCCCCCATGTACGCGTAATAGTGTTTTGCTACTATTCTATTGTCTTTGTTGTTCTTCCACCACTGGGGACTGACTTGACCGTCGAAGTGTTTTACCGGAGACTTTTCCCGACGGATTCTAATGGTCTTTGTCTTGCAGATCGAAGCCATCATTGACGGTTCGTGATCCTTGGGAGACCATATATTCTTGGGAGTCCGTCTCACTTTGCGACAGGATCAGAGAGTATTTTTTATTTGATTATCAATATTTTTGTAAAACATCATACGTAACTCCAGACATGTCAATTCGACCCACGGTCATGATACAGTCCATTATTCGGTATTTGTGATACAAAGAGAAACACTACGTGGAATGTAGGGTTGATTTGTCGAGCGTGCGGGCGCACAGGGATGATCAAACTCATGCCGGGAGAAATGAAGATTATGGGTGAATGCACCGCATAATCTTTCTACGCGGTCGAATCGATTCGTATTGAAAAAGGAGGTGTCCATGGGTTCCCATGCGAACTGTGAAAGATCCATCTGAGAGGATTAATTGTTTTGAAATTGTTATAATTAAGTGAACTATAATAGTCAATCAATTGGATTTTTTAAGATTATGATCTACGTGAATTTTTATTGAAATTTGAAAGTCAGAGGCTTCCTTCACCTTCCCGAATTATATAGTTATTTATTTATATCGAACCATGTAACGAGTAAGATTTCTGTCAAACAAATCTACGCGGTTGGCTATTCAAGCTGTCGACTTATCGTGTGAAAAATACCATCGAGCTTTCAGATTTATGGTCTTTAATTATATTTTCTTCAATTGAGTGGGAGTAATTAACGTCAGCCGGATCCATTAGCAGGAGAAAAAAATATAGATAAAATAATTTAAAATTTGTTGGAGGAAAAAAACATTTATAAAGAAGTTGAAAAAATAATTTAATAAAAATAGAAAAAAAGGGTTTGTGCTTTTTACATTTTATGTTAATTAAATTACTAATAAAAACATTAAATTATTAAGTTGGTCGAGTAGGTTAAAGGTGTTGAATGAACCAATCAGTTGACCGGATAAGGTCTTAAATTATTTGTTGGGTGAATTAAGAATCGAACCCAATGAGCTTAATGGACTGAAAGAATTAAACAAAAGGGATGAATGGGACAGATGAACTAATGAAATAGAATGTGTGAATTGCGCATGTCGAATTGGTCAAGCTAAATATGAAAAAAAAACTATTATATCATTGAAATGATATATATATATATCCTGGTAAAATAATTTCATTTCCATTCAAATTATTTGTATTTGCATTGTGTGTGTATATATATATATATATAGCGCCGAAGACTTTCGATGGTTGGTCCTTCTCATTCTAATTGTTAAAGAATGACATATCATGACCCAAGGCAAGTCCTTGTTGCGAAAATAGTGGTCAAATTGAACGGTACTCGAGTTTTGTTAAGATTAAATTGAAAATCAAACAAAAAAAAATTAGTTCAGTAAATTAGTGAAAATTCTCCAAAATGAAATTGAACTTTGCATACAATTTCCATCTCATACAATTTTTGCATGAGTTTGACAAGATGATTTTTGTGTGTTATTTTTTTTATTAGGATAAAATAATAAAAATTTAGTATATATTATAAAAATTTAAGTATAAATTATTTGAGATTAAGTACTTATTTAAAAAATTTGAGTATAAAATTTCGATAACTACTCTATCATGATTTTATACAGTGGTCTGTCTATCGTGAAATATGATTGTAAAAATTAAAATAATAATAATTATATTATATTAATTTTATAATCTCAAATTTTTTTTGTATAACTTAAATTTCTTAAATTAGTATTTAATTTCAAATAATTTATACTTAAAATTTTATAATATATACTTAATTTTTACTATTTTATATTAATAAAAAATAACACATGAAATTATCATATCAATTTCATGAGGGATTATATGAGAGGAAGATTACACACAAAGTTAAATTTTACTTTTGAGAATTTTAATCAATTTTTCCAAATTAGTTCGGTTTAATATCAACAACTCTGGAATTGGTCAAAATATCGGAAAAGTCATTAACAAAATATAATTGATTGATCGTCGAGATTTGTTATGGAAATTTAATATTTATAAATCTTATGTGACGTTGCGGTGGCCACACACTGAACATTAGGTTTCCCGCAAATCCGCGGGCCTCGGTTCTGTTTCTTCCTTAAAAGACTACTTGTCCTTGCTCGTTAATCCATAGCGAAGGAAGAAACCATGAGAATCTCAACAGAGGGAGCAATCCGCCTTCTCCTGCTGTTCTGTATCATTGCTGCAGCAGCAGCGGCGGCGGCCGGCGAGCATTAATACGACGTTACCAGGCCCAGGTTGCTCGCAGTCGTGCGGCCAACTTGCTCTCTCCTTTCCCTTCGGCATCGAGCCCGGTTGCTACAGAAACGGCTTCGCCATCGCCTGCGACCGCTCCGATCCATCCTCTCCAAAAGCTTACCTTGGGTCCTCCGATTCCATGATCCAAGTCACCCACATCTCAGCGGAGCAGAGCCAAACTCGAGTCCTCGTAACTAACTCTTCTTCTGTTCTTCTTCTTCGTAACGAAATTACATCTTAAGTTCCAAATTCAGCAAAAAAAAAAAAAAAATCACAGGCCGTTTTATACTTTTACAGGTTCCGATAACGTGGCAGTGCTACAATAGTTCGGGTGACCTTGTCGGCTACCGGTATCCGTACATGGATTTCAACATCAACGGAGCCGGAGTCTTCAGAATGGCCACCGACCGAAACAAGCTCACTGTCATCGGATGCAACACCCAAGGACAAATCCGAAGCCAGGCCGATGCGAACGGATCCTATCCCTATCGCTACTACTCCGGCTGCGTTACATACTGCAGAGACGCCGGCAGCGTTGTCGACGGCGTCTGCGCAGGCATAGGGTGTTGTCAGGTCAACTTCCCGTCCAATCTCAGCGACAGCAACTTCCGGTTAACCGATTACAGTCATAGCGGGGACATGGCGGACTACAGCCCCTGCAGCTACGTCTTCATCGTCGATAAGGACTACTTCAACTTCACCTCGGCGGATTTGAAAATGGACACCACCAACGCGTCGATGCCGATGTGGCTGGATTGGGCCTTTCGGGACGCCGCGACGTGCGAGGAGGCCAAGAACTCCTCCTCCAATTTTGTGAACAATACGTGTCGAAGCCAGAACAGCATGTGCGTCGACTCCGACAACGGTGCGGGGTTCCTCTGCAATTGCACGCAGGGCTACCAGGGCAACCCTTACCTCGATGATGGATGCCTAGGTCTGCGGTTATTATTTATAATGAATTTATCCGACAAATCTTCTCTTGATGCTCGAATTCAATTTGTATCTGAATTCAGATATCGATGAGTGTTTGTCTCCGGAGAAGTATCCGTGCCATGGGGTATGCACTAATATCGAAGGGAGCTATCGTTGTGAATGCCCTTCCGGGAAGCATGGCGATGCATTTATTGCGCCGTGCACCCCCAGAATTCCCATGATAGGGTGGTTGTTCATAGGTACTACAGCATGTTTTCTTTCCTAATTAGTTAATCTTGGTGAATGAATTTCTAATTCAACTGGTGCTTACTTAATTACTTGTGTAGGTATCTCCTCCTCCTCGTTCATTGCGATTTGTTTTATTATGATATGTTTATTTGGGCAAAAGAAGCGATATGAAAGCGAGAAGGGGAAGTTGGTATGTTACAAAGATGTACTATCAAAATACGTGAGTGCGATCGAACTTTTTACTCTGCAAGATCTGAAGCGGGCAACCAACTACTTCAACGACGACCGTATACTTGGGGAGGGAGGCTACGGCGTGGTATTTAAAGGAATATTGAAGGAAGGCTCCAGAGAAGTGGCCATAAAGAGGGCTCGGTTAGCCACCGAGGGGCAGAGTGACCAGGACAATAAAAGTTTCTGGAACGAAATTAACCTTCTTTCGCAGATTAATCACAAGAATGTGGTCAGACTCTGTGGCTGTTGCTTCGAGATGTCACCTCCTCTGCTGGTCTACGAGTTTGTTCTTAATGGGTCTCTCTTCGACTTGCTCCATAAGAAAAAAGAAGAGATAATCTCCTTGGAGGTTCGCTTGAAAATAGCAGAGGAATCAGCCGAAGCATTAGCTCATTTGCATTCAATCAAACCAGACGCAATCGTTCATGGGGACGTGAAGCCGCACAACATACTGTTGGACCATGATCTGATTGCCAAAGTAGCCGATCTTGGCATATCAAAGCTGTTGCCAGGGAATGAAACGAAAACTCTGACGCATGCGGAAGGAACTATTTACTACATGGACCCTATTCTAATAAATGAAGGGCATCTTTCCACCAAAAATGATGTGTATAGCTTTGGGGTTGTTCTGTTGGAACTAGTTACGAGGAAGAAGCCCACAATCGGACTAGCATCGATGAGCAAGGAAGAAGCCACAGCTGAATTGGATGAACAAATTGTGAATCAAGAGAACATCGGTTTGCTTCAAGATGTTGTTGACCTTGCACTTGGATGCCTGAGTCGTGAAAAAGAAGATAGGCCGGCGATGGATGAAGTAGCAGCAAAGCTGAAAGAACTTAAGGATAAACTAATTAAGGCCGAAGGGACAAAGAGAACAGGATGAGTCTGTTGATCAAAGCAGCAGCTTGCTAAATGGCCTTCTATCTTTTCGTCAAGATCGCCATCAAAGCAAATGGCCGAAATTAAGATCGTTAAAGACAACATAACCAGCCATTTGTTGGCCATGAATTAGTCAATTACTGAAATGAGTCTTTATTTGTAGTTATTCTTTAGGCTGCTCTGTTTATGCATGTGTATGTATCCAGTAGTTTTGAGATAAGATGTCGAATTTCCAAATAAAGTTAAAAATTTTCTGTCAAAATTAGCTGGTAATAAAAATCAAACTATTGATTTTATTATGGTTCATATCACATACTGTTGAAATGTATCGGCAGATAGTGTGTGTGTTGTGTGTGACGATCCAGTTCCATCCTTATCCTTCTTATGTTACACATGCCTGTAATATATAATTTCTATAATATTCAATTCCTATCATTCTCAAATTCTTTAAAATTTATTTTTTATTATTTTATTAAATATTATTATATTTTTCTTTTTAGTTTTTTATTAATATTCCTTAAATAATTTTAATTTAAATTTATATTTAGTTTTAAAAATTATCAAATTATATATTTATTTTCTATTTTATCCCTAATTAATCGACTGATGTAAAATATCAGTCGATTGATTCAATTAGTACACTGATATTTTTCACTAGTCGAATCGATATTTCACTATCTTCAAGTTTTGAAATTTAATATAAATCAGTCTCATTTATTTTTTAACAAAGTTGATTTTAGATAAAATTGATTGATAAATCAAACGATCTCGATTTATATAAAATTAATTTTTATGTGTTCGTCTAATTCTCCTGATTATATTTATGCCCTGAAACGTCAATTTAACTCAATATATTAAGAGTAGTGATTTTTTAAACACGAATTTTATTATTTGAAAATTTTAATTCATATTCAAAAAATCATTACTCTCAATATATTGGGTTAAATTTACGTTTGAAGGCATGGATATAATAGCGAGAATTAGACGAACACATTATAAAAAGCATTATTCTTAATATATTAAGTTAAATTTACGTTTGAAGACATGGATAACCGGGTTAGTCGATTACTGTCATTAGGCTTTTCTTTACTTGTAATAATTCTTATGGTGCTCTCTTGTGCTTGTGGTGTATTGAGATACAATGTCGAATTTCCTAACAATGTTGAATTTTCTGGCAAAATTAGCTGGTGATAAAAAATCAAACTGTCTGATTTTATGTATTGTTTTCATATCACAATAGATAATAAAAATGAGTTAGCATATGAAGGTGTTACCGTGCTTGCACCACGCTTTACATCAAGGGTGGTGTTTGGATATTGATTCAGTATAGGAAAATTATAATTATTGTCGATGGACACATTGTAGAGGACGCCTCTCTCGATCTAATTCCGACGGCAAACCCGATAGTAGTGTAGCGGCTGAAGCTCATATAATATAAAGTTAGCAAGATCAAAAGTATACATTGTATTATTTCCGAGACCACTTCTAAAATATGAAAATCATACAATTAGCCGATTCAAAATTATATATTGAGATGACACATTAATAGGGACATTATTCTCATTTATTAGTTATTACACTCATATGAGGTCAATCTAGCTATAACATTATAATAGTTTAGACTATCAGCAACACAATTTGAAATTCAATAACTTTAGTAAATTTTCAGATTTGTTCATTACTACACGGAGAAGAGAGACATGATGTGAAATGTACCTTGAATTCGTTGTGGTTTCAGGATTAGATTAAAAAATTATGAGGTGGAGCATGAATAGCACCGAGCACCTCCTTCCTCCATTAATTACAAAGTTGACAGTAAATCCAACAATACTCATGTACAGTATTTTTTTTCCATACCCAGATTCCCAGTGTGGCCAACTGCCGACACTATGTCTCTGTCACCATATACTTGGCAAAGAGACATTAATCTCCTACATCAAACAAACTAATATGAATGTCGCATTCTATATTAATTCGCTCTCAGAAACTCAATCCAATATCATGCATGTGTATCACAAATATTCTTAGCTAGCTTCGCAATGAGTTAACTGCCAACATTATTAACATCCCAACATTAACTGGTTCGAATTTTGCTGAATGGAAAGAATACGTGATCGTAGTCTTAGGCTGCATGGATTTGGACTATGCATTAAGGAATGATCGTCCCGCACCTTTGACCAGTGTTAGCACTATAGAGCAGAGGGCTGAATTTTAGCTATGGGAGAAATCAAATCGCATGAGTCTAAGCATCATGAAGTTTTCCATACCGACGCAAATAAAGGGCTCAATAAGAGAGAGTGAAGATGCTAGGAGTTTTCTTAACCAACTGGTAGACCGATTCACCTCAAATGAAAAGGTCGAGACTACCACACTTCTTACGAAGTTGGTAATCATGCGGTACAGTGGTAAAGGAAACATAAGGCAGTACATTATGGAGATGTCCAATATAGCGACAAGTCTGAAAGCACTAAAACTCGATATGTCTGAGAGTATGTTAGTGCATTTCGTCTTGATGTCTTTGCCTGCACGGTTCACTCCTTTTAAGATATCGTATAATACTCAAAAGGAAAAGTGGGCATTGAATGAGCTTATTGCTCAATGCGTGCAAGAGGATGGGAGACTGAAGATTGAGACATCTGAAAGTGCTCACTTAGCATCTGATTCTCAAAATGCGAGCAAGAAGCGAAAGAGGATCAATAACAAAGGTAAGGGAAAGCAAACTGCAGATTCTGGAGGCAATGACCATAAGGAGCAAAAGAAGGAGGATAAGGAATCCACTTGTTACTTTTGCAAGAAGAAAGGTCATATGAAAAAAGACTGCCTCAAGTATGCCAACTGGCGTGTAAAGAAGGGTAAACTTCTCAACTTTGTTAGTTCAGAAGTCAATTTAGCTATTGTACCCATTGACACTTGGTGGATAGATACTGGTGCTACTACTCACATAAGTGTCACTATGCAAGGTTGTCTCAGGAGTCGACTTCCACTTGATGGTGAAAGATACATCTATACGGGGAATGAAAAAAAGACTGCAGTAGAGGCTATTGGTGTTTTTAGGCTTTATTTAGGAACTGATGTTTATTTAGATTTGGAGAATACATTCATTGTACCGTCTTTCAGACGAAACTTAATTTCAATTTCTTGTTTGGACAAATCAGGTTATTCTTGTTCATTTGGAAATGAAATGTTTAGTATTTTCTATAATTCAATTTTGATTGGGAATGGTTCCTTGGTTGATAAGCTTTATAAATTAAACACCTTTACTCCTACGATTGACAACGTAATAATGCATAGTGTAGGTACGAAATGTAAATTGACCAACGAGAATTCTTCTATGTTGTGGCATAGGCGTTTATGACATATATCCAAACAACGCCTAGAAAGGTTAATGTCACATGAAATTCTTGATTCCCTTGACATGTCAAACTTTGATGTCTGCATAGAGTGTGTTAAGGGGAAGACAACTAACAAAAGGAACAAAGGGGCTAGCCGTTGTAGTGACGTTTTGGAGCTAATACATACAGATATTTGTGGACCATTCCCTAAGGAATCTTGGAATGGACACACATATTTTATTAGCTTCATAGACGACTATTCTAGATTTGGCAATTTGTACCTTATTCAAGAGAAGTCGCAATCTTTGGACATGTTCAAAATTTTCAAAGCTGAAATTGAACTTCAACTAGGTAAGAAAATTAAAGTCGTCCGATCCGACCGTGGAGGAGAATATTACGATTGATATGATGGATCAGGTGAACAACGTCCAGGACCTTTTGCAAATTACCTTGCTAAGTGTGAGATTGTGCCTCAGTATACCATGCCTGGTACACCCAGTCAGAATGGTGTAGCTGAGCGTCGCAATCGAACCCTAAAAGACATGGTGAGAAGTATGAAGGCTTTCACTCCTCTACCGGAGTCTTTGTGGGGTGAGGCACTCAAGACTGTAGTTTACCTTCTCAATAGAATACCTAGTAAGACAATAACTAAAACCCCATTCGAGATGTGGACGGGTAGAAAGCCTAGCATTAGGCATTTACACGCATGGGGTTGTCCAGTTGAGGCTAGGCCTTACAAGCCTAATGAAAAAAAAACTGGACTCAAGAACTGTTAGCTGCAATTTTGTAGGTTACTCTGAGAGATCAAAGGGGTATAAATTTTATGATCCATCTAATAGATCCTTCTTCGAAACGGGAAACGCCAAGTTTATTGAGGACAGTGGGAGCGATAAAATCAGGGAAGTATCTTTTGAGGAAAGCGTTGGCAATCCTCTTATGGTCACTACTAGTGCAATCAGTAGTGGTATGGTTACCATACCACACATTATGGATATTGCACATCCAGTGAACGTAGTGAACCAAGATATTCCCATGACATCTCCAATGCAATTGGAGGAGCCTACCGCTGAAATTGAAGTATTACCTCATATTGATGAGCAAGTACCTCAACCATCTCAAACACAAGTACCCTTAAGGCGATCTACAAGGGAACGGAGAAGCACGAATTCTCGTGATTATGTTTATCTCCAAGAGCATGAGTTTGATATAGGGTTGGAAAGTGATCCTACATCTTTCCAAGAAGTCAAACAATGCTCTAACCCTGAAAGGTGGATTAACGCCATGCAAGAAGAGTTGAAGTTTATAGCAGACAATGACGTTTGGGAACTTGTCGAATTACCTGAAGGCTCGAAACCCGTTGGTTGTAAATGGATATTTAAAACCAAGCGAGATTCGAAGGGCAATATTGAAAGGTATAAGGCTCGTCTTGTTGCCAAGGGATTCACTCAAAAGGAAGACATTGATTATAAGGAGGCTTTCTCACCTGTATCGACGAAAGACTCCCTTAGGGTAATCATAGCACTTGTAGCTCATTTTGATTTGGAGCTGCATCAAATGGACGTAAAGACTACATTCCTCAGTGGAGACATAGAGGAGTCTATATATATGGTGCAACCGGAGAACTTTGAGTCCTCAGACTCAAAGCACCTAGTATGTAGATTAAAGAAGTCCATTTATGGTTTAAAGCAGGCATCCCGTCAATGGTACCGGAAATTTGATCAAGTGGTTACCTCATTTGGATTTAGAGAGAACCCCGTTGATCAGTGTATATATGTCAAGTTCAGTGGGAGCAAGTTTGTTATACTTGTTTTGTACGTGGATGATATATTGCTTGCGAGCAATAATAAGGGTCTACTACATGAAATCAAGTCATTTCTATCTGGTAAATTTGAAATGAAAGATCTTGGTGAAGCATCTTTTGTTCTAGGCATTCAGATCTGTCGTGATCGATCTAGAGGCATTCTTGGACTTTCACAACAAGCTTATATTGAGAAGGTGCTTATAAGGAATGACATGCAGAATTGTACACCTGGTGACACACCTGTGTCAAGAGGTGACAAGTTCAGTTTGCAGCAGTGTCCACGACTTGAACTTGAAATAAAGGAGATGGAGCAATTCCCATATGCATCAGCAGTGGAAAGTCTCATGTATGCACAAGTTTACACTCGACCAGATATAGCATTTATAGTTGGGATGTTAGGCAGATATGTTAATAACCCAGGACCGTCGCATTGGAAAGCAATTAAAGAGTGATGCAGTATTTGCAAAGAACTAAAAGACACATGCTCACGTATCGGAGGTCAGATCATCTGGAGGTGATTAGTTATTCAGACTCCGATTTTGCTGGATGCTTAGATAGCAGGAGGTCCACTTCAGGCTACATCTTCATGCTTGCTGGAGGGGCTATATCTTGGAAGAGCGTCAAGCAGACGCTAGTAGCTACTTCTACTATGGAAGTAGAATTGGTAGCATACTATGAAGTATCCAATCACGGGATTTAGCTGCGGAACTTCATCACAGCATTGCATATCGTTGATGGCATTGATAGACCACTGAGAATCTACTGTGATAATAAAGCTGCAGAACTTTATGCCAAGAGCAACCGCAGTTTGTCGAGTCCAAGCACATCGACATTAAGTTTCTAGCGATTTAAGAGAGAGTTCAGAGTCGTCAGATCATGGTAGAGCACATCAGCACAGATTCCATGTTGGCCGATCCACTTACCAAAGGCTTGGTGCCCAAGGTGTTTCATGCGCATGTTGTGGATATGGGAGTTCTTCTTATGGAAGAAGAACTCATCTAGTGGGAGTCTGTATTTATTTTATTGCTCTATGTTAATAAAAACATACATTTTTTATTTTGATTATTGTACGTACCTAAAGTTTAAAAAATAATAATGGGAATTCATATGTTTGTTTGACGCTCTGAATACGATATCATGATTTACTACTGTTGTTTAGCATTTAGTGTTTGTAAATATGATACAGATTCCTTTTAGAATCATAAAGTTGAGATCATGATTTGCTGTTGCAGTTTAGCATAAGGTGTTTGCAAATATGATCAAACTCTTTTGAGTCGCTTTGGACCAGTTGAAAATTGACATGTACTGATTATATTTCATGTAATTTCAACTCTATACATCCGCATCTTGATCTATGTCATTAATGACATTAGTATTGTGATTACTGTTGGGGCTTGTTACGATCATATTCAGTAGCTATGACCTCTTTAGTCCTATATCAATGAAGTTAATGGACCAGATTGTTTATGGGGGTATTTTGTACCCATAAAGTTTGATATCAACTAAAGTTTTGCTTGTATTTACTATACAACTCACATATAGCCCAAGTGGGAGATTGTTGGATATTATTATTATCTCTACTAGGTAGGCTTATTTGTAAGTTGCACAAGTAAATACAATCTGAGCCCTTAAAGTGATCTAACTTATGTTTATTGAGTTTCGAATTATTGGATGCGGGTTCAATATATAGAACCTTTTAGACCAATCTGTTATTATCTATGGGCTGATAACAGATTGGATTATATAAAGGGGAGGTCCCCAAGGGTTTAGGTGATCTTTATGACCTAGTTTCTTGTTCCCCATTGACAAGAAATTTTACGACGCCGTCAAATCTAAGCCTCTTGGAAGATTCTCCTTCTTCTTTCCGCTGCATCTTCTTCCACAGGGATCAAGCCGACGACGCTACGACAAGGACAATGGCTCTTCAATCAGGTTCCTTGTCTTTCGGTTTACACCTATTATTTCGTTATGTCATGATTCGATGAAACAATAGATCCATGCTTTTATATTCATTATGTTTTCTCTTCGAGTTCTTATTTGGTTTTCTAGTAGGAGAAAACACAATGTTCTATCAAAATATTCTTAGCTCGCTTCGCAATGAGTTTGTTCTAAGCATCGATCGCCAGCGGTTCATAAAACGCCATTCTGATAGCTTGGAGCAACGCGGTAGGCGAGTCAAATTTATTGTTGGAATCATAAAGCATCCAGAAGGCTTTGAGAGTAGCCAGGTGCAGCTCCTTCCACACTCTTGGTACTCCTCCATATTCTTGGTTCAAGAACAGCTCTAGAAACTCCTTCCCCTTCCTCTCAAGAATTGTCTTTATATGCTCAATCGAGTCCTCAATGCTGCTCTCCAAATTCTCTTTCACGTACAGTGGAACCATGTTGAACTTTCCATCCTCTAATTCTCTCTGAAAATTCCGAAAGGAAATATATAAATTTTTACTGGTATAATGTAGATTAACTATTGATTAAATGCCCTATGAATTACCTGATAGCTTCCTATGTCATTTAGCAGACGAGCACACAGCATTGATAGCTCGGTCATTTTGCAGTAACGGGACCCCAATTTGCCATCAACTGGAACTTTTGGATGAGTGATGTAGCAAGCAGGAAGAGTCATTACTTGAATAGCCACTGAAACCGTCGCGACATCGATGTACTCGTCGGTCGAAGGCACATGTTTGCATCTGCTCCACATGGATTCTTTTTTCCATGAGTTAAACGCATCACGCCACTTCAAGTGCAAGAAGAACCAGAAAGGTAAGCAACAACCATTAGACGCTAGCCACACACACACACTATGCTACCATGTTTTGAAGGGCATCTTTCACAATCTTGTCATGTTCACGGAATGCATTGAATTCTACTTCATTTACAAGTTCATGAAGTGCGTCAAAGATTACTTTGGAGTGGCTACATAAGTTGTCTCCTTCCCACCTGACATATATCATAAAATTAACATATAATAATAATCAAATAAGTTTAATTTTAAGATGACACATATACGCCTATCTGTTACATATACCTGTTAACAGCATCCGTTAGTGTTTCTAATTCATTTTCAGTTCCTTTTTCATCGAAGAAATCATCAGCAATCGTGACTAAGGTTGCATTTTTTGCCACTATTTTCCTTAGCTCACAATGCAAAGGGAGGCATGTTGGAACAGTAGCTAAGAAGTAACAGTATTTAGTTTTTTCTCTGCCAAACCTCATTTTTGAAAGCCCTGTTTCTTCTGACCACCTATCATTAATTATATTTTCAGCTACAGTATGTAACCATCTACATGAAAATTGAAATACCTCTTTAGCATCTGGAGTTCATTTCTATAAATTGACTGACGTTTTGTAAAATTGTCCACAGCCAGTTGCATGAGACTTTTTGGGTGAGAAAGCCTGCATTTTAACAAAATATGAATTTGATATCCTGCATCAACCTAAAATTTTAGAGTAGCTGTTAAAACTACCTGCAAATGTTGGTCTTCCCAATCCACAACCAGTACCCTTTAGTTCTCTCTATATAGAAGCGATGCTCAAGGTGGTCCATTCTAAGTAACCACGGGAGTTCCAGTTCGTGTGTGATCTGACAAAACAGAGGCATGATTACGACAATCACCAATAAAAAGTCATGCTAGTTAGCTTCTTTTGTGCCCTCGGGATTATGGTGTAGTAAAAAGGTGATTAGTTATCGTCTCAGATATTCGTGGTTCGATCCCCAGTTACGTTGTATTTTATAGAAATTTTTCCTTCAAATGAGTTGCTAATTCTGGGACGCTAGACTTCTAAATCATACGCCGCGAGCACTTTTCGATTTACGTACCTTGGCGGCCGGTGAAAAATTTTAGTGAAACTGGACTGATCGTCCGAAATTAAAAAAATCTCGTTAATTATTTTAGTCAGCTTCTTTTGTGTGTGTGTTACTGTACCTCTTTTTGGAAGTCTGTCATGGCCTCGTCGTTTCCTTCAAAATCTTTGCGAGGAAGACATTTTCTCAACACTTCCAAGGAGAACAGTTTGGCATTATCAAGGTCAACTTCCTCAGGGAACATCAACTGCGATGCTCTGTAGATCCCATACATGGCTCCCAAGAACTCATTGTGGTTTTCCATTATATGCACAAGAATTCCCTTTACGTCCATAAACCAACACAGTTTCCCTGAAATCCATAATGTAGTCGGATGAGAATGTCATTAATTATTGCAGGATTTATAATTGTCATATGGTAGAAGCTAATTCTTGTTCAGTTACTTGGTGTTACAGGATATCCATATGTCCTCAGAAGATAAAAGGCTAAGGTATCACTATATATTTGTTCAGATAGGACACAGTTCGCAGTGCTCTGTTCCTGATACTGCTTTATCCAATTCCTGGAAATTGTGATAGCCATTAAGAATGGAGATCGATGAGCTTTAGATGTATCAAAAAAGTAATTCGTACCTGTAATTATGGTCCAAAAGATCCTTGATCTCCTCTTCAAAAAACTGACCACATCCCAGTCTACTCATATGATCCACCAGACAAAGCCTTATGAGATTTTGTTCCACAGGAAACACGGGGGGCACTGTTCCAATGTTAAGTGATGAATCAAAAGTTCATGTTCCTTGATGATTTTGTAAGAAACTAATAAGCTCACCGATGTCACTACATCTCTGCATCATGTCCTGCAGGTACTTGAGACAATTAGCGTCTCCTGTGATCATGAAAGCAGCAGCAGTTGCTGATGGAGATCTAAAGAGCGATCCATCTTCCATCAGTTGAGCAAGAATCAGTTCATGTTTTGGCCTGCGGCTCGGTGGGAGTGCTTCGAGGAACATTGCCAATGGTGGGTAATATTGATCACTACCTGATGATCTGTCTTTAAAAAAAATCCAGCAGTGATTGAATCTTCAAGTTTGAATTATCTTGGTTAGTTTATATATATAACACTTTTATGGCCAAGAAGCTCCCGGCCCGCCAGTTCTCTTTTTTCTTCTTTCTCAAAATAAATAAATAAATATCTGACAATAATAAATGGATAGATAAAAAAAATAGCAATAAACTGTAAATTAAGCATATAGTTTGCGCATTAATTACGATGAGCATGGAGTCGACTGCTTACTCTGTTAATATTGTTGTTCTTCTCTTGAAGATGTCATTCACAAATTGCATGCCGTCATGGCCGGGAAGCACACGTAAGCCTTTGGATTGCGTCAGCTCCAGCAATCCTGGAAAAACAATGGTGAACCAACGAGGAATGCCACCGTGGCACTGCACGAGTATCCTTTCTATATTTGCACGAAGATACTCCAAACCTGTTGAGTGTTAAGCATGAATGTAAAAAAGAAAACTTTCAAAATTATGATTTAGTGTGTGTAGACATGTTTACCATATCAAATTTGTTAAACTTAAAATCTTCAATAACTAATTCTTTAAAAAATATTAGTTATACTCTAGATCAAGTTGTAACCATTTTGATAATAACAAAATTAATCCAACTTAATCAGAATTATAAAAGATTGAGCAGTATTATATCAAAATACTTTTTAATCAACACTAGAAAAAAAAAAGAATTTTTGGGATGAAAAATATGATGAAATACCTTTTTAATATTTTTTTAAAAATAGAAATCCCTTTTATAATAATACAAATAAAAAGTATTCTTTTGATTTTCACCCAAAAAATTATTTTTTAATTGATGATATAATTCTTATTTTTATTTGTATTTTATTTTCCTATTGTTATTTTCTATCTGAAAATGTCACTCATAACTGCAATGCAAAATGAAAACAATGCGTTAATTCATGAACTTTTGTAAATATTTAATTACAATAGCAAATACGATTTATGAGAGAGCCATAAACACCTTATCGTACTAGCAAATATATGTATTAAAAACCAAACATTGAGGATTGAATTAGAAAAACACTGATCTATTTTCAAAATTGGACGGGTCGTTTATTTTGTGTTTTCTTTTTCAAATATTATTAATTAATTAATTAGTCATCTATACCTACCTCTCTCAATGCTTGCATGGCCAGTGTTCCATTGATGGAGGGCGAGAACAGAGACGATAGTGGCGGCGGCGGAATCGAGTGCACGCTCACCATCTCCCCAGAAGCCTTCTTTTCTTTGGTTCGCTAGGATCCACTCGACGCATTGCGGAAACAGGGGACATGCGGCGCCGCCACCGTGGCTGATCATGGCGACCCATGCAGTATCGTAAGACGAGGGCGGCAGCAGAGAGCAGCAGTAGCTATCATCGGAGAAGAGCAGTGCTGCCTCCTCCTTCATCCTCTCTGAGTAATTGACTCAAGTGTGTATATAATTTTTAAAATGGCAGGCCAGCCTGGAGGAAGAAGACCGGAAAGCTTGGAATGAGATAAAAGAATTCATTAAGATTCATTTATAGCAGAAATTTTAGTTTTTTTCTTTTTTGCATGTACATGCAAAATTCGAACGTTATCAAAAACCTTATCAAAAACCTTATCAGAAACCTAAATTATATATAAATAGTAATGATTAAAATTATATTTATTTTTTTGGAAATAAATATATTTGATAAATTTAAAATATATAAATGACTATAATTAAATTAAAATTTATAAGCTAATTAAATATAAATAAAAAATATAAATTAAATAAAATAAAAAATCATAGTAATTAATTTATTGTTTAAAATTTATAAATAAATTAAATTAAAGATCGTAATTATTTAAAATATCAAATGAAAATTATAAATTTAACTAAATTAAAGTTATATAGAGATTTTTTTATTGTGTAGTGAATATATATAGTAGACTTTTTATTTTTGTAATATGGTGTTGATCTGGAATATTTAAAATTATAAAAAACTTTATTGATAGTTTTAACCATTGGAGACATCTTAATAGGTTTTTACATAAATTCAAATTAATATCGATCCTTTTCTAATTTTATCCTTTCTTATTTATTTTTATATTAAATTGTATCTTTTTCTATTTATTTTCATATTAAATTATATCCTTTCTTATTTATTTTCATATTAAATTAATTTTTTAACTTCTAAAAATATATAAATCCATTATAAATTTTTTTATAATTTTTAGTATCATTATTAAAAGTATTTAAGCCCAATTATATATTATTTTTTTCTTATTTATTTCATACTAAATTATATATTTTTTATATTTATTTTAAATTAAATTTTTTTATTTATTTATAAAAATTTATTTGGCCACCCAGATTTGCCGTATTCTTAATTGCAAGGTAGCAAATGAATGGTTACTGTGGAAAGGGATCGATTGGGATGGAGAAGAATTAGTTGGAAGTTGAAAACTTAAACTTGAATGCATATACATTCATGTATGTAAATCAGGCACATACTTATTCGAAAATCGAACAACATCTTCCTTATACGATGGACAAATTAGGACAAATAATACATAATTTCCTCATCAATCTAGCTTAGCCACAAGCGGCTGACATCATAACAAAAAAAATAAACACAACCACGCAGTTTATAATAATTAGATGGCTCCGCCATCATAAACATAAAAGGAACAAAGTAGATAACTATTATTTAGATAAGGAAAAAAACATAGGAAAGAATCTATATAAACGAAAAACTCTAATAAAAATTCAAAAGATACCTACTAGTCTAATACCTGACGAGTAGAAAGAAACATCAGTCTAGAAATTTAAATACGGAAAGAACGAAAACGTGAAAAGAAATCAGACACTAAATCAAACCAAACCAATATGGTGGGACTGAGGGATTGGCGACTGGATCCTCTCTTGGCTCCAAGTATTATAACTACCTACTACCTGAAATAAAAATAGATGGTAATGGTGGTGAGTTCGGGTGGACTCTGCGGGTATATGATTAGACAAAAGCATTGCATAATAAAGATATAACAAGTAGAGAAAATAACAGGTACAGTCTATAAGAAATATAAGAATACCTACATGATATCACCACCGTACAAAAACTCTCATGATATCACAATATCATCAAGCAACATAAAACAACATGACATCAAATAAAATGACAACTAAGCATGTACGAAAAACCTCATGATATCACAATATCGAAACATACATGCATGTCAACCAAATGCAGCAAACATAGCTCATATAAATGGTGGGGAGCCAACTGCTCCAAATCTCAGAATAAAGGGGGACCTATCAACAGCTCTAATACTGGGGAGTCAACTGCTCCACTCCGAAATAAAGGGGGAGCTATCAACAACTCTAATACTGGGGAGGCAACTGCTCCAAACCCCGGAATAAAGGGGGAGCTATCAACATCTCTAATACTGGGGAGCCAATTGCTCCAAACCCCGGAATAAATGGGGAGCTATTAACAACTCTAATATCCCTCTAAAACAACGGTGAGGGTGTCACTGTTTGCCTACAATTCCAACATGTGTGACATAACAAGATAATTGTTCGTACTCTAGCAACTACCACGACAACAAGTGGTTGAGTAAACTGAGCAACACGGCTTAATCAATGAAAGCCCATAGTCATTAGTATGCAACGTGTAGATATGCTTGCATGATACAAGATGCACAAACAACTGGAAAATAACGATGCGCCGGTAGAAACAACAAGTATCAGATACCAACTAAGAACCAACCAGAAGCCAACCAGAAACCAACGAGCATGCAACTAAACTACTAGGTAAGATATTTCTAATGTCAAATATGTTGGGGACGAGATGGCTAGAGAGGGGGGGTGAATCTAGTCGGACACAAAACTTGCTCTTTGAAATCTTTCTCTGCACTTAAGTTAGCAGCAGCGGAAACAAAGCATATGCAGAGAAACAATCTTAACAGAAATGCAGAAACAAAGAATACAAACCAAGGATCGCTAACAAGGATCGTTAACAAGGTTCGGGGATAACTTGCCCCTACTCCTTGGCGTGCCCGTAAGGTGGGCGATCCCTTGATCGTCGGCAGATCAAGCCCCGGAAATTCGGATATCAAATCCTCCTTCTCGGTGGAGTAACCTCTCCACAAAATGTCTCAACGAGTTGATGTAGAATGAAAAGCACAGAGACAATCAGAGACTTACAGAGCACAAGCAGATGAAGAGAAACGCTTACAAGCACAAACAACAACCCAGCACAACCTCGGCAAGAGCCTTCACTCAGCTCTTCCTTGTTTGCTTGTTGATCGCCTTGCCACGAGTCCTTCTTAGTGCTCAGGTCTCTCAAGCTTCAAAGAATGATCAAGTTTGCAAAAGCTTTAAGACTCAGAGTGATTGCTAAGGATGGATCAAGTGTTGCTGCAGTAGAGAGAGCTTCCTTCTCTTCATCGCCAGCCCACACTTATCCTAGCTGTCATCGCCAACCCACAGACGCTCCACACAGCTCCCAGCTGCTCACCTACAACAAGCCAGCTACCCCTGACCTCCTCTGGGCTCACTGAACTCTCCTCAGTCGAGCCCCAGCCCCAGGTCAGCATCCAGCCGTTGCCAGCAGCGCCCGTTGTAACCTGCGATGGAAAACTGCGAAACCTACTCAACGGAAAGCCTCTCTTTGACCCTCCTTGAGTGTTTGAATCCATCCTTGTCACCTGCACACTCAATCAGAGGTTTAGCAAATGAATATCAAATGAGATCAGTGATAGCAGAAATAATCATGAGCAAAACAGACGCGATCAGACCCTTCTGACAGCGTATTTGAATTAAAGTTCTGCTCCTGATCGGTCGCCAGACCGATCAGGGAGGACCCTGATCGGTCACCCGACCGATCCAGCAGTCTTCTGCACACTCCTGATTGGTCCCCAAACCAATCCAGCATTCTGCTGCACACTCCAGATCGGTCTCCAGACCAATCAAGCTCCAGCCTGATCGGTCACCAGACCTATCAGGCTGCTCCCAGACCAATCAGGCTCCATCCTGATCGGTCATAAGAAGAATCTCGCGACACTTGATCGTTCTCTAGATCGATCTGAATAGTATCCCTGATCAGTCACCAGACCGATCAAGAGTCGAGCAGTAAGGTTCCCAAAACCCACTGTATGATCCCTGATCGGTCCGGGAGCCTCCTGATCGGTCACCGGACCGATCAGGGAGCCTCCTGATCGGTCACCAGACCGATCAGGACATGACCAGACAGATCAGGCTCCGTCCTGATCGATCATAGAGAGGAACCTGCGATGCTGGATCGTTCTTCAGAACGATCTGCACAGTGATCCTGATCGGTCACCAGACCGATCAGGAGCAGATCAACAAGGGAACTCAACCTACTTGTGAGCTCCCTGATCGGTCACCATTCAGTGAGTGAAACGCATACTCCCTGATCGGTCACCAGACCGATCAGTCATCGCTGGATCGGTCACCAGACCGATCCATGAAGGGGCACCGTGCCAACTTCCCTGATCAATCACCAGACCGATCCAGGCAAGCCCAAATGCACTCTAAGTCACGAGAACAAGCCTCCAACCCTTCTCTGACTCGTGCCATGCCCAGCTTCACTCACTGGGACTTCAACCTAGCCCTCCAAGCTAAGACCTGGCTTCACTCACCAGGGTTTCGGTCACCCAGCTTCACTCACCGGGACCCGGCTTCACTACCAGGATTTCAACCTAGCTTCACTCACTAGGATCCGGTTTCACTCACTGGGATTTCCATCACCTGGCTTCACTCACCAGGACCCGACTTCACTCACCGGGATTTCCACCACCTGGCTTCACTCACCAGGAGGCTTCACTCACCGAGATTTCCACCACCTGGCTTCACTCACCAGGACCCGGCTTCACTCACCGGGATTTCATCCAACTTAGCCCTCCATACTAGGACTTTTCACCTAACCCTCCAAGTTAGGACTTTTTCCATGCCAACGTGCGATCTCCCAGATCCACCTGGACTTAACCCGAATTCAACCAAACTTGAATCAAACTTAAATCGGTGTCAACACCAAAATAACAATCAGAGTCAGACTGCATCAACAAAATAAACCTAATTGTATTTAATGAACTTCTAAGTACTTGCATACAAGCGGTGCTTTACAGAACAGAAATCCAACGAGAGACTATACGGATACGAAATTTTGAATAACTCAAAGATCAACGAAGAAAGTATCAACGGCGACAATAAACAATCAACGACAACAAACAAGGTCAAGCAACCTATTTAGACATAAAACAACCATGCTTAAAGGTAAAAGAACTACACGAGTACAAAGGAGAAGCACCCGCCTTTATTATAGAAGTTCGTGAATGAAGAAGACCTTCCACGATCAACCAAACAAACCAAAACAAGGTCATGTATCAAGGATATAAATTTAGCTATTTATACCATTAAATAAATTAACCAAATAAAATACTAAACATGATTAGGATACATCTTAATCACAACCTGTATTTAAATAAATCATCAATAGCAGGAAGTTCCTTCCTAAATCTAGGCATCACAATTAAGTTATTAGATTAATTTCCGAACCAACCTAAGGAACTACTATATTTTACCCCAAAACTCAATCAACATCCAAAACAAATCCCACTATCCAAATCATACGGAATAAATTCCCATGGTCATTAGTGGCACACGGCATAAACCCCACTTGAAACATCACGCTATCTTCCAAGCAACTCCAAAATAGATTACAAGTTTAACACAATGTAACGACCCGGCCCATTTGGCGGCCCATTTGGCGGTCTCGACCGTCGACCGTCGACCGTGCCGTTACCAATACTAGGTCTTCCCACTCCTGGGCGTGGATTTTTGCCTTCCCAGGATTCGAACTCTAGACCCAGGCTTAAATCTAGTTCTTTGTGAATCCTGAATACCAATTGAGCTATAGCTCAATTGGTATTCAGGATTCACAAAGAACTAGATTTAAGCCTGGGTCTAGAGTTCGAATCCTGGGAAGGCAAAAATCCACGCCCAGGAGTGGGAAGACCTAGTA
Organism: Boesenbergia rotunda; assembly: GCA_024364735.1. Lineage (NCBI taxonomy): Eukaryota > Viridiplantae > Streptophyta > Magnoliopsida > Zingiberales > Zingiberaceae > Boesenbergia > Boesenbergia rotunda. Next base: position 108,346 of record JAGFNQ010001847.1, on the reverse strand, counting down.
TTGGTAACGGCACGGTCGACGGTCGACGGTCGAGACCGCCAAATGGGCCGCCAAATGGGCCGGGTCGTTACACACAACCTCTCATGGCCTATCCCAATACACAACACACCATTGTAGATCCTTCCAGCCACTTACAACACCCTAGCCAAACAGAACAACCACCCATCTCAAAACCAGCATCCTCTACTCACATCCACTGATCAGAAGACACCAACAATTCCATCACCTTACCATTCGGTCAACATACAAATCAACAGAACTAAAGCAAACAAAATTGAAAACAGGAATTCACTTCACTGATCCAACTCGACCAACACAACAGAATACCTAGAATTATAAAAAAAACTCACGGTAGTGATCACAGAACCAAAACCAAATTTCCTCCTGCATTCAAAACCACCAAGTTCGATTCCTGAACAATAGAAACCAATTTCGATTTATAAAAGCAAGGAAGATGGAGACTTACCTTGTGATCGGCGATCAGAAATTTGGTGGAATGCGACGCGGCTCCGGCGATGAATGACCAACACAATAGTGACGGCTCACGATTCGCAGACGCGATGGAGAACACCCCTCCGACCTCTCTGCGTCGTCTTCCCTCTTCGATGAAGGGAAGAAAGGTGAGGCGTCGACTAGGGTTCCACGCAAGGCACAATGTGACCAAGGAGACTCGGCTAGGGCTCCACGCGAGGGAAGACATTTGCCGACTTGTTCGTGCGAGGAGAAGAGGAAGGAGAAGGAGAAGGTAGGAGGGGTTGCGGCGTCGGGGCGGAACCGCTTGTGCGGGCGGCGTCGAGGCAGAACACGAGGAAGAGGAGAGGGAGAAACCAATTTCGGGAGGTTTTTAGGGCTTGTAATTGTGTTTTTTTGGCAATTTTATAGAAAGCCCCTCCATGTTTGGAGAATTCCAACTAGGCCCCTAGATTTCGAATATTTTCCCCTTTTCAACCCTTAAATTTCCAATATTTAACAGGATTAGTCCACGATAATCTTCGGCTAAGTTTTCTCCTTCTCGGTGGAGAACAACCTCTCATAATGTCTCTCTTCCCTTTACAATATGCGAATTAGGGTTTGAGAAAGAGAGTAGGCTTGGAAGTTTTGAGCACTTGATCAAGAAGGTTTATCATAGAATCTCTAACCTCTCTCAAGTCTCAAAGCTTTCCTTTAAATAGAGGAGAGATCTGTTAATAAAATAGCTCAGCTCCGACACTAGTCGACTGATGCCAACCCTAGTCGACTAGTGCTCAGCCAACGACTACATTTCGAATAGACCAGTCGACTAGTTCTCAGACTAGTCGATTGGTTCTCAGACCAGTCGACTGCTCTTGCTGTTCAAAATTGACAAAAGGATCAGTTGACTGTTGTCCCTACCAGTTGACCGCTCCTATTATACACTCATACTCATCCTCTCCGAAGTCGCCCTTTGAAACCCTCTTCCATTGACTCTCGTCCCTCGGGTGCATACGAGCCCGCGGCTCATCTCCATGCTATATATCCGTCGCGTACGCCTTGAAGTCCACTTCCCTTAGCTCCACTCCGTTGCTCCTTGTCCAGTGGTCCCTCAGATGCACTATCCTTCACCGACTCAAGGACCTAAGCATTAGGATGAGATCTCCCATATGTGTGTTCTATCAAGTCTTGCATGACTCAAACATACGTCAAACCAATATGAAAACCTAACTTAATCATATTAACACACACATCAAAACTCTGATTTACTTAATCAAACATGGGTCAATTGCACCAACAATCTCCCAATTTTTGATGTATGCCAATATATTTAAGTTAGGCAAAAAATGACAATTTAAAAATTATAGACATAGTATAATATGTAGCATAAATATGCAAACTCCCCCTTAACCTATACTCTATCACATGATTTTCAAATTTTGCACTATCACATGAAGTAATACGTTTCTAACTTAAACTCTTCTATTCCCCCCTCTCCCCCTTTGACACCATCATAAAGATTATACTAATCAATTTTGATTTATGATATCAAGGTAAACTAAAATGGATTTTAATTCTAAAATCAAAATAGTCAAAAATCAGAAAACTAAGGTACCAATCGATTGAGACAGATATCAGTCGACCGACATCTCCGGAAACATCCCATAGTATTTTAAGTCGACTGATCCTCTACACCAGTCGATTGACGCACAACTATTTCAAATTTCAGCCTTCTTGAGCTGAATTTCAGAAATATGCTAAAAATTTTAAAAAATTATGAAATTTTACATACATATTTCTTGAACTATTTTTCAACCAGAAAAAATATTTTTTCATGAAAAAAATAAAATGTTTTTACCAAAACTTGAAATTTTTTTAATTTTGTATCAAATTTAAATCCTAATTTTAAAATCATATATTTTTTTTAAATTTGTATACTAATAAATAAAATATAGAATTGTTTTTAAAATATTTGAAATACCCAACTATAATTTAAGAACAAATATCTATTAATTAAATATTTAGGGGGCGTTTGGTCTGTTTCATTTTCCATTTTCATTTTTTAAAAAATCGTATTTTCTAGTTTTCTAGAAAATGACTTTTTTCATTCTCCAGTTTTCCAGAAAACGCTATGTTTTTTTCTGGAAAATAAAGTTGGAAAATGCAAATCAAACATGTTTTCCAGAAAACTACATTTTCTATAGAAAATAAAAATAAAAAATAGACTGAAAAATATAAACCAAATACCCTCTTATTTTCTCCATACTTAATTTATTATTATTAAAATGATACATCTAATCAACTAGGAATGCCACCCTGTCACTGCACGAGTATCTTTTCTATATTTGCACGAAGATACTCCCAACCTGTTGAGTGTTAATTCTATAAAAATTATTTTTCTTTCTTACACGTTGTACAATAAAAGAATGACCTTTATTTTTTATTAGCATAAAAATATCTCATTTAAGAAAAATATGGCAATCATCATTTTTTTTAATACCTTTAGTAGTCCTCACTACTATAAGGTATTAGAGTAAATTGATTGAATTTTTTTTAGTACAACATACTATATATAAAATATTATATACAAATTTAATTAAAATTACATAAACATTATCAAAATCACTTTATTATAACAGTGATGGACATATATATATATATATATATATATATATATATATATATATATATATAGTTGTTATAATGTAGAACAAATTGTAACCGTTTTGAGAATAACAAAATTAATCTAACTTAATCAGAATTATAACAGATTGAGAATTATTATATTAACATATTTTTTTATCAACTTTATCAACACTAGAAAAAAAGAAGGTATTTTTGGAATGAAACATGTAATGGAGTATCCTTTTAATATAGCAAACCCTTTTATAATAATACAAAGAAAAAGTATTGTTTTGATTTTTCAATTATTTTTAATTGGCTGAGTCTTAAATTCTAAATATCTAATCTATTATTGAAGAGTCTAACAATGAGTCTCTGTCCCCCTACAATTTTTAAGTTTTAAACGCATATAAGGCGATTCAATTTGATCACTAATTAATACTTTAATTAATTATAAATTTTTGTAAATATTATATTAGAATAGCAAATACGCTTTATGACCAAACACTGAGGATTGAATTAGAAAAACACTGTTCTATTTTCAAAATTGGTAATTGAACTTTTTCAGAAAATTTAAACGGATCTTTTATTTTGTGTTTTCTTTTTTGAAATACTATTAATTAATTAATTAATTAGTCATATATATACCCACCTCTCTCAATGCTTGCGTGGACAGTGTTCCATTGATGTAGGGCAAGAACAAAGACGGCAGTGGCGGCGACGGAATCGAGTGCACGGGGAGCCTTCTTTCCTTAATTTGGTTCGCGAGGATCCACTCGACGCTTTGCGGAAACAGGGGACGACGTACGGCTGCGCTGCCCACGTCGCGATGATGTCGACCTATGAAGTATCGTAAGCAGAGGCTAGGGCGGCAGCAGCGAGCAGCAGTAGCTATCGTCAGAGAAGAGCAGTGCTACTTCCTCCTTCATCCTCTCCGTGTAAGCACTGGCCATTCAAGCAGAAAATTTAGAATTTTCTTCTAAATTAATTCAGCCAGCCTGAGGAAGAAGACCGGAATTTACATACAGAATTAATCCATTCAGCCATGTATTTATAAATGAAAATTTACTATTATTATTATTATTATTATTTTGCATTTACCTGAATTAATTTCCTTGAACTGACCAAGTTTAATATTCTTCCAAGGTGGCGAATTAATGAATGGTTGGAGTTGAAAGGGATGAACTGTGATGGAGAAGAAATGTTGAAAGTTGAAAAATTAAACTTAATACATTCTTGTCCGTTAACCAAGAGACAAATAAATTTTGCATGCACATTAAGTAACCAAGATGTTAGACTAGTTTTGCATGTTTCATTCTCTTCAACGGTCCTCATATTTCACAATTGCCATTTATGGTTGGGGATTCATCCAATCACCGATCGAAGATTACCAACGATCTTCGATTACCGTCCCGAATCAAACGATACTTTGGAGATGATAAACCGGTCAGGATCGCCGCAATTGCGATCTCGCTGGATTCAACGGTGAATCCGGCGAGATCGCAATTGCGACGATACTCGACGGATTTATCATACCCCTAGGGTATAGTTTGGTTCAGGACGACAGTCGAAAGCTGTCGATGTTGCCCGATCGATGATTGGACAAATCGTCAGGTATCACTGGTGATTCTGAGATACAAGACAGAGAAAATCATGAGACAGATAATTTAGCTCGATGGTCACAGGGAGGTGAAATGGAATGGATTAGGATGGAGAAGAAGAAACCTTAAACACAAGGATCTTAAACCTACTTAAACGCCAATATAATATTTCTAACATAAATCTTTTGTTATTTCTACTTGTCGAATTGAACTACCCTTTGGATTTTAATTCAGACTTGAAATAAGATAGGGTGTGGTGAAAGAAAAGAATATGAAAATACTAAAGAAACCAAACAATTAATTATTTGCCAGAATCTCATATTTCAAATAGGAAGATTTTTATGGAGTTTAATGGTCCATGGAATCCGTTGTCTTAATTTTTCTCTGTTTTCATGTCTCACAAACATCAATAATAGTCGACATTTTTTCCTATCACCGATCGAACACCACCAATGACTTTCGATCATTGTTCCGAATTAAACGATACTGTAGGGAACGATGAACTGGTCGGGGTCGTCGCAATTACGATCTCGCCTGATTCGACAATGAATTAGGCGAGATCGCAATTGCGGCGATTTTCGATGGGTTCATCGTACCTCCAAAATATAGTTTAGTTCAGGATGATGGTCGGAGACCGCCAATAATTTTTGATCGACGATCGAACGAATCGTCGACCTTCACTGATTATTATGAGATACGAAACATAGAGTATGGTGGGATAGAATATTTGACCTCTATCAGTTGGAAACTCATATGGAAAATTAATAATTGTGATATGGCTTTTTACCAAAGGGCATACTTAAAAATTGATATTTATCAAAAGACGTACTATGATTTTATTGTTACCAAATAACACACTTATTTTAGTGAACTTCTTCTTATACCCCTCCTGCCAAAATACTGTATGTCATTCTCTTTCTCATTCTCTTTCTCAATAACGAATTCTGAGACATCTGAAAATATTTTTTCAGACTTTTTATTTTAAAATAATATATTATGGAATCAGATAAAAAATGTAAGGTAAAAACCGAAAAAATATTTCAATTAAAAAAACATCTCATTCAACGTGATTTCAAATATATACAGAGATCATTTTTATATAAATTAAATGAGCAAAAATATACAGAGATCATTTTTATATTTGATTAGTATTAATTAATATATTAAATAATATTTAATAAATATATTAATATATAAAAAAGCTTGAAATTAGAAATGCCTGAAATCTTTTGATTTTAGGCCCAGCGTGAGCTTAAAATCAAAAGATTTCAGGCCTAGCATGAACCTAAAGTAAAATATTTCAGGCCCAGCGTGGGCCTGAAATAGAAATATTTCACGCCCAGCATGGGCCTGAAATAAAAGATTTCAGGCTCTGCGTCGGACTGAAATCATGTGTTATGATAGGTTTTTTTACGCATGCCTAAAACGTAAAGAAACATCTCTTTATATTTTTGAAATCACAATAAAAATTACTGAGAAAGACTACCTTACAAGAGACATTCTAATTAATATAAAATGAGCATTATATTAAAAACGAACTTTTATATATATATATATATTCTTTGAATAAAGAAGTCAAATATTATTTATTATATTAATTTAAATATTATATATTATATTAATATATTTAATTTTAATAGGTTTTGATAGAAGGGCCTGAAGTCATTTGACTTCAGGCCCTGCGTAGGCCTGAAGTCAGATAACTTCAGATCTTATAAATAATAAATTTAATAAATAATAATTAAATATAAAAAAACTTCTAATGATTATTTTTGATGTCCAAACTTCTAATGATTATAAATTATGTTGCAATAGTAGTTTTCTAAGTCTATCAGTGGGTTTCGGTGAAAACTCACTGATGGACCTAGGATACTTGGATTTCTCCATACTTGATATCTCTATTTAGAATTTACTTAGGAGAGGTTATTTCTGATGTGCAAACTTAGTACCAATAATTTTCAGTTATGTTCTCTAACCGTATCAATTGGCACACAAAGAAGTATAAATATGACTGCATCTTGGGCACAGTTAAAAAAACCTCTCTTTCAGCATGATTTCAAACATATAAAGAGATAATTTTTTATATTTGATTAATCTAAATTAATATAATAATAATATTTAATAAATATATTAATATATAAAAAAACCTATCAAAACACGTGATTTCAGATTCAAACGCAAAACCTGAAATCATCCTAGGAGGGTCTGAAGTCAAATAACTTCAGACCCTATAAATAATTAATTTAATAAATAATGATTAAATATAAAAAAATATTTTTAAAATAAATGATTTAAGTGCTCTACGGCCTGAAGTCATCTGACTTCATGCCTACGCAGGGCCTGAAGTCAAATGACTTCAGGCCCTCCTATCAAAACCTATTAATATTAAATATATTAATATAATATTTAATATTTAAATTAATATAATAAATAATATTTGACTTCTTTATCCAAAGAATGGATATATATATATATATATATATATATATATATATAAAAGTTTATTTTTAATATAATGTCATTTTATATTAATTAGAATGTCTCTCGTAAGGTAGTATTTTTCAGTGATTTTTATTGTGATTTCAAAAATATAAAGAGATGTTTCTTTATGTTTTAGGCCTACGTAAAAAAACCTATCATAACACATGATTTCAGTCCGACTCAGGGCCTAAAATCTTTTATTTCAGGTCTATGTTGAGCCTGAAATATTTTACTTCAGGCCCACGCTGGGCCTGAAATCTTTTGATTTTAGGCCCACGCTAGGCCTGAAATCAAAAGATTTCAGGCCTTTCTAATTTCAAACTTTTTTAACTTTTTTATATATTAAGATTTCAGGCCCACGCTGGGTCTTGGATCGATAGCTTCGGCCAGTTTCGCCAAGATGGCTTCCCTAACGTACCATCATCTCACCTCCACCCAATACTAGGTTGATCAAGTTTCAATTATTCTTTTTCCTATAGCCGTTCTAAATTATGCATAAAATTTAAATATAAATGACATGTCATATATTTAAAAGAATTGGCAAATGCATGACATGACAATTATGCATGAGTCAAACAAGTCCAAAGCATTTTAATTATGTTTCTAAAGATATATCAAATTCTCGATTTGATACATGTCGTATGAACCGGGGAATATGTCAACCCACTTTGATATATTTGATTTTATTAAATTTATTGTTGTAGTTTGGCTAGGATTTTAGTTCGAGTTTAAGTTGGATTCAAGTTAATTAAGAATTAATTAAAATAATTTGAATTTAATTGAATTAATTTAAGTTTGAATTAATTAAGATTTAATTAAATTAATTTAAGTTTGAATTAATTTAGATTTAATTGAATTTAATTTAGGTTTGAATTAATAAATTCAGGTTTGAATTAATTTAGATTTAATTGAGTTTAATTTAAATTTAATTAGGATTTAATTTGAATTTAATTTGAATTTAATTTAATTAGGATTTAATTTGAATTTAATTTAATTAGGATTTAATTTGAATTAATTTAATTGAATTAAGATTCAATAAAGATTTAATTTGAATTAATTTAGTTGAATTAAGATTTAATTTGAATTCATTTAATTGCATTAAGATTGTTTTAAGATTTAATTTGAATTAATTTAGTTGAATTAAGATTTAATTTGAATTCATTTAATTGAATTAAGATTTAATTAAGTAAAACCTGAATAATTAAGGTTGAAATGATTAATTAACAGTTGTGGGTCTAAGTTTATAATTTTCATTATTTCAAAAATTTCTGACTTATCCTTATTTTTCTTTTCAAGTTTTTCTAGTAATTATGATTTATTTGAACATTTGTGATTTTCATTAACTATGGCCTTTATCTTTGAAAATTCTATCTCCTCCTCAAGATTAGATCTTTCAATATCCTCAAAGTAAGTGGAGTAAAGTTGTAACGCCCCAAAATTTCCATTTTTAGTTCTTAAAGTCCTTAGAATTATTTAGAAATGGTTTAGAAATATTCTAGATATTTTTAGAAATTTTTAGAGTATTTTTATGGAATTTTCCGAGTCCGTTTGGTATTTTTGGAAAAAGAAAAAGAAAAAGGAAAAAGAAAGCCAAAAAAGGAAAATTCAGTAAGGAGGAGCCGGCGCTCGAATCCGCGACCACCACGAGACCAAGGGAGCGCGCGACCAGCTAGGCTAGGGTATCAAGCACATAAATGGATGGAGAGAAGGGTATTTAAGCGATAGTTAGGTTGATCCGACCCTTAGGTATAAATAGCCAATTAAAGAGAGAAGTTTTATTTCTCTCCTCTCCAAACCCTCACGCCGACTCCCTCTCCTCTCTTGGGCGACGCCGACCAACATCAAGGCCAAGGAGGGCCGGCCGAGACCCTTCTCCAAGAGATAATCCTATATTCAGGATCCCCGTGACGAGAGGAACGCGTAGACGCGAAGAATTCTCCGAGATCTCAAGTTTCTCCCGAGCTCTAGACATCAATCTTGGTTGTAAGTCCAAGATATCAATGTAAGTACTGCTCACCTGCAGTAAGAGGCGGTTTTTCCGCGAGAATTTCCTTTAAAAGTTTTTAAAAGAGATATTTCCTTGTCGTTTGAGTTTTTGCATGTGATCTTAGTTCATTATATGCTTGTATAAGTTTGATTAAGCACCCTATATGAGATTAGGGGCTAAGAAAGTTATGAGAAAAGAAAAGAGAAGATAAAGATAAGAAAAGAAAAGGCCAAGGCCTTAAGAAATCCCCAAAAGTCAAGACTTAGGGATTTTAGCACGCAAGGTGCTCCAGAAAATGCCAAGGCATTTACAGATAAGAAAGAAAAAAAAGAAAAGCTATTTTATTTTATAAGGCCAGTACCCGGCGTCCAAGGGCGTCGTTAAAGAAATCCAGGTGTCCAATTCCAAGGTCTTGGCCCTGGTAGACCAAGGTCTGCTCTATTAGGATTGGTGGCTCGCTACCCCAACCTTTTAGGGAACGCGCATCAGATGGTACTTACGTCTTCAGTGGATCCAAGTGATTATTATTTTCAAGTATATGCTTTAGCAAAGTTTTCTAAAGTTTTCAGAAAGTTTTCAAAAGTTAAAGAATAGCTAAAGTTTCAAGTTGAGCCAAGAAAAGTAGATTGAGATTATTTATTGCTTGAGTATGCATGTTTTGAGCTACACATGTTATTAGTTTTCTTTCAAGCCTATTAGTATCTCATATGATGTTCAGTTTGATCTAGAAGCATGTTTGCATATTTCGAGTTTTTGTGAGCTAGATAGTACTTACTAAGCTTTTTGCTTATAGATGCATTTCCTCTTATTGCAGATAAAGGTAAAGGCAAGCAATTCTGAAGGAAGACGACGAGGCGGTGCTGAGTAGAGTGTGTGTGGTGGCTGATTATGGAGAGATCCTTGAGACGAGACATTTTAGTTATTTGAATTGCAATGTTTAAGTTTATTCAAATTTCAAGTTCTTGCTTTATGGAGATTATTGAGTATTTGAGTTTTGGATAGTTTTATATGCTAAATTTCTTAGAGTAAAGATTCCATGTCATTTCATTTAGCATATATATCCTTATGATTGCATTGGATGAGTAAAAGTGTGAGTAGTTAGAAATATTGATACTTTGTTAGAGAAAAAGGTGTTTGTGCCAAGATAGTATCAATTTTCCTTTTGAATCGAGTTTTATTGCTTAAAAATGTTTAGAAAAGTTGCAATCACATTTCATAATGCTTTAGCAAGGTTGTAGAACATGCATTTGGTGTTATAAATTCATAGAAGCCAAGATTGGTACAAACTCTATTGTTAAAGTTTATATAAACTTGTTTAGTTTATTTTCTTCCATAAAAGTCCTAAATTTAAGTTTATGGATTCGTTTGATTGGTTAAATTGTTTAGGAACCTGACATAGAGTATAGAATTGGTGTCATAGTTTGATATGACTCGAAACTGAGCGAGAGGTGGCTTTAAGAAGCAAGAGCCGAAACCTGTAAAACTGCTCCCAGGCGTACCAGTCGACTGCCACGTCATCAGTCGACTGGTACGGGCAGTTTAAGAGGGGTAAGGCTGTTTTCAACAGGTATTAGCTATGAGATTTGAGAAGAAAGTATGACATGGTGTTATGCATGATGACTTATGTTAGAATATAGGTTGTTAGAAGAATTTAAAGTTTAAAAAAAAAAGAATTCCGCATTTCTTTTAGTCATGTATAAGAGTAGAGAAGTACAGAGAAAGTAACGATCCGTCTAAAGACAGTAAGAAGGCGGGTCGCTACAGTTGGTATCAGAGCAGGTCCCATTCTCCAGCATCACACACACATCAGCATCAACCTTGCCGTCTTCAAGTAAGAAAGCTTTAAGTTTCAGTTTTTTTATTGCTCCTTTACTTAATTACAGTATAGAGAAATGCTTAAGTACTTACTCATATGTGCATAGAACAAGGAAGCATGTTTAATACCTTAGTATCACGGAATCATGTTTAATCCCTAGAATGGATATTAGAGAAATGATTAAGTACTTACTTGATTTGCCCAAAAGTAAGTTTTGGGATTATGGCACGCATGGTGCTTGATAAAAGTTTTGAGTAAGACCAAGGTCTTACGAGTTCTAGGACTAAGAAATGAGATGAGAATCAAGACCAAGGTCTTGTTATATCCTAAAGCAAGTTTAGGAATATTACCATTAAGTGTTAAGTTATACATTTGAGGACGTCCTAGAAAGGCCCAAAACGAGGAGCAAGCTCCTAGAGGGCAAGAGGCAACAGAGTCAGTACCCCCACCAAATCTCTTAGACGTGGTGGCTCAGTTACAGAGACAGTTAGCAGAACAACAGCAAGTTATTGCCACTAGGATGTCTAACCAGCAGGTCGTTATTATTACCTCGCCAGTGGCGAATGTAGTGGCACCAGTTGTGATCGAAGACCCATCGATTACATCTGTAGTTCGGCACGGGGAGTAAGGCAAGAAGCGTACCTCATTCAGTAGGAGAAACTGAAGCCAGGGAACTTCCAGGCACAAGCAAACCATGGGATGCTTAAGCATGGTTCAAAACGTTGGAAAGAATAGTAGGGCTACTGGACTGGCATGAGGTAGAGAAGATAAAGTGTGCATCTTTCTGCCTTACGGGAGATGCTAGAATATAGTGGAAGAGAGTCAAGGCCAAGAGAAATGTCAGCCAGATGACATGGGCCGACTTCGAGACTGAGTTCTTCGAAGAATACTTTCACATGCAAGTAACCAACAAGCATTATGATGAATTCACGGAGTTCAGACAAGGAGAACTATCCGTGGATGAAGCAGTGAAGATGTTTAAGCGGTTAGCTCATCTGTGCCCAGAGCTAGTTAGCACAGAAAAAGAGATAGTTAGGCTAATGCTCAAGATGTTAAGGCCTGAGATAGCGTTAAAGGGCTAGCGTGTTAAGAGGCTGCAAACCTCCGAAGAACTAATAAGTAGTGCTTTGATCACTGAGCACTACTTAAACAGTATAAAGGCCACCAGAAAGGTTGAACGATGAAGTTCTTAACAACCTTACCGTCAGGGGAAGTAATGGCCTCTACTGAGAGGCTAAGGGCAGTATCAATCTAGATTTCCAACCGAGAGCTCTACAGTGACTTGTTAGTCCTTGAGATGAAGGATTACGATGTCATTTTAGGAATGGACTTCTTGAGCAAGTATAATGCTCTATAGACTGCCGCAAGAGAAAAAAGGTCAAGTTCACACCAGAAGCAGAACCTTCATTTGAGTTTATTGGAGACCCAAGGAGAAAGATAAATAGGTTCCTACCTACCTTACAAGCTCAGAGAATGTTAGAGAAGGGGTGCTCTGGTTTTCTAGCTCATATAGTGGATGCGAGTCAAGGAGAAGAATTGGAGAGAGAAGAAGTGAGGGTAGTCTGTGACTATCCTGAGGTGTTTCCTGAAGGGTTACCAGGACTCCCTCCCAATCGGGAAATTGAGTTTGAAATCGAGTTGGCCCCAGGAACCAACCCAATTTCGAAGGCACCCTATCGTATGTCTCCTGCAGAGCTGAAAGAATTACAAGAGCAACTCCAGGAACTACTAGACAAGGGCTTCATCCGCCCGAGTCATTCACCCTGGGGAGCTCCTGTACTTTTCGTGAAGAAGAAGGATGGGTCTATGCGTCTGTGCATAGACTACAGAGCTCTGAACAAGGTGACCATCAAGAACAAGTACCCCCTTCCTAGAATAGATGATTTATTTGATCAGCTCAAAGGGGCTACAGTGTTCTCGAAGATAGATCTGCGTTCTGGGTATCATCAGCTAAAGGTTAAAGAAAGTGACATCCCCAGGACGGCCTTCAGAACAAGATACGGCCACTACGAATTTGTAGTGATGCCTTTTGGAGTAACCAATGCTCCAGCAGTCTTCATGGAGCTGATGAACCACATCTTTAGGGAGTATCTCGATAAATTCGTCATTGTGTTTATTGATGATATTCTCATATACTCACAGACTCCAGAGGACCATGCTACACACTTGAGGATAGTGCTGCAGATCCTTCAGCAGGAGAAGCTCTATGCAAAATTCTCAAAGTGTGAGTTTTGGCTAAATCAGGTGACCTTTCTAGGTCACATTGTATCCAAAGAAGGCATTCAAGTTGATCCAGCCAAGATAGAAGTAGTCAGCAACTGGTGTAGACCCAAGAGTGCCAGTGAGATCAGAAGCTTCTTAGGCCTGGCAGGATATTACAGAAAATTTGTGGAGGACTTTTCCAGGATAGCCTCTCCACTCACAGCTTTGACCAGAAAGAACAAGAAGTTTGAATGGTCAGATAAATGCGAGCACAGTTTTCTAGAGATGAAGAAGAGACTGACCAGTGCTCCCATCCTGACTGTTCCAGAGAGTGACAAGGCCTTTGACATCTACAGTGATGCATCCAAGATGGGCCTTGGAGCTGTCCTCATGCAAGATGGTAAAGTAATAGCGTATGCCTCCAGACAGCTCAAGGACTACGAGAAGAATTATCCTACGCATGACCTTGAGCTAGCAGCTGTGGTTTTTGCACTGAAGCTTTGGAGACATTACCTGTATGGAGTGCAGTGCAGAATCTTCACAGACCATCAGAGTTTGAAGTACTTTTTCACTCAGAAAGATCTGAATATGAGGCAGCGCAGGTGGCTAGAGTTGGTCAAAGATTATGACTGTGAAATCCTCTACCACCCAGGTAAAGCTAATAAAGTGGCAGATGCACTGAGCAGGAAATCCTGTGCAGCACTGATGTCCTTATCATCACTGTCTCTACCACTTCAGAAAGAAATAAAAGATTTTGGAGTCGAGGTTATGGTTGGGCAATTTTCTGCATTGACCCTAGAGTCAACCCTGCTTAAGGATATACAAGAAAAGCAAAGTCAAGACTCAGAGATCCAGAAGATCAAGCAGGGGATCCAAGAGGCAGAAAATTCAGAGTTTCGAGTATCAGACAGTGGCATCCTCTATTTTGGAGACCGCCTTTGCGTCCCCGATGATGAGGAACTAAGGAAGAATATTTAGAGAGCCCACAGTACCCCATACTCTATG